>JAFFZR010012775.1:0-15781 GCA_018397195.1 Lethrus apterus | reverse complement strand
CAGTTACTAGCATACTTTGTACAGAATGTTCATTAATCGATTTAACTTCAACTTGCTGTAACTTTCTGGTTACTGTATTTTAGCCAAAAGTTTACTAAGAAAACATATTTATTTTGGTCTTCTCTTACTACCCTTTTAGGCTCTTCCGTACGTTATGACTCACCCTGCATATTTAATTTTGAGCTTTATATTCAAAAACCCAAGGGTTGGGTTTACTTACAGTGCTGTAATAAACGATTTATGACAGCTTCCTAGAACTTCTAGGGACTTTTGAAATAAAGATGGTTGCTCAGTAATTTAAGGATTTTTACTATTTTCTTTCCAAGGGTTGTTCTATTATGTATTTATTTTGTGGATTGTTGGTGTCAAACGAATTCTAGAGGTGCTGTTATATTGTGTTCATTTTAAGGCGTGTGCGGCCCTAAGAAGTGTGCAGTTATGATTTCGTACGAATTAATCAATACAGGATGTTTCAGGAGCAAAGGTAAATATTTTACAGTGATAACGGAGATAAACGAAAAAGTTCATTTATCTGCTTAATCTACGAACACGTGATTGCAAATGTTGGAGGGAGGTGTCATACAATGATAGTATGTCGTATTCATTACGATACAATGATAAGAAAATATATACACGTGTTCCAATATCATTGTCACATGATAATTTTGAAAGCTCGCATTTCAAACGTATCAACATTATGTGTGTCGTCAATGGATGAAAACTATGTTTTTGCGGAAAATCGAATTTTCACAAATTTATAAAATTCTAGTAGAAAAACGTTCCAGCATCCAGCATTACGCGTGGATTTTCGAGTTTATTAAGTTTATTATTAAAAACAATAGTTTAAAGAATATGGAAATAAAAAAAAGTTACATTTAAAAAAAATTAAAATTGCTGCAGTGAACGCTTACGTCCTTTTTTTATCACCCATCGTTGGACGACCATTCATGAAAGATTCGTGCGGCGTTAAAGCTCAAGACCAGCCGTTCCCCGTCATGTTTACGTATCGGTCTCGACGACATAGCGTTGTTTATTCATCTTTTGCTCTCCGATGACCGGGACGGGAAAGAATGAGACGAGGGGACGATCTCATCGCAGACTATTCGGCTGTGATAACGGTGCTTGGCCTCGGCAGAGGCATTTCGGAACGCGCATTAACGACCAAGACAAACATCCGCGTGTACACGAAAGCGTCGTATGGAATCGGGCACGCATCTTTTCTCTCTCTCTCTCTCACACACACACTCTTTCGATTCGAAAACCGTACGTCAGTCCACAATATGGGTCAAGCAAACATTCGAATTCGAACGATTTATTTTCAATGTCGCTTTTAAAATGATATTTGGAATTATTTTCGAAAATTTTCTTCTTTTTGTATGTAAGGGCATTATTGTATTTTGTGATGAAAAAATTTTCATCACAAAACAGATGATTATTATTTTGTGATGTCTTGCATTTTCTAGTGGATGTTGCGCGATGTTGCATTACACATGATTTTTTTTATTATTGTGTTTAGAATAAAATACAAAACTATTAGGTCTTTTATATTTTATATGAATTTGTAGGTAACACGTAAAATAATTTCAAATTCCAGTGCAATTTACAGTCTATAGATTAAGATGACTTGCGATAATGCCTTATTATTTACATTCCGACGTGTGTAGACTAAACCAAAACACTTTGTGTCGTCATTCGTGTCAAAGTCGCCTTCTAAACGAATTGAATTGGATTTTAATCAACGTCGAATACAATTGTCATTAATTTTGATCGTTTTTTTCTCATTTCTGTGGAAAAATTTGATTATTGGTATGGATTGATCCTTTGTTCGATAATCCATTTGTAAGTGGACTTTGGTTGTTTTTGGGATTCTTGCACAATGGATCATCACACACATTTACACACACGTTCATCGTCTTTGCGTGTACTCACTTCCTGGGCGAGTCGATTTTGCCTTGTCGAAGGGTGGGCCGACGTAGTCTCCTCCGTCCCCGTTCCCACTCCTCGCGTCAACTCGAAGAACGCCATCTGTACCGCACCGCGCGCGCATGCACTACTCTTCCAGTGCGTCCAAAGGTGTCCAACGAAGATGACGTTACGCGTTTGTGTTTGTTGTGCGCGCGTTCCCTTTCCATTTCGTCGTAGTATCGAACGAAAAGGCGCCAAAACACCCTCGAACTGACGCGCGATTTCGTGGACGCCACGATTTTTAGTTTGTTGTGCGTAAAAGTGATCCCACGTTGTGATGTCGATGCTTGCCGCACGTGCGGAGGACAACCGGGACACATGACAGGATACCGCTCCCGTAAGGCCGGAAATACTTCGTTAAGTTCACGGAGGACAACGTTCACTGAGGTAAGAGATGCGGGTTCGATTCGCTAATTCGCCGATACGCACTTCGCTTCGTCCTCTTTGCCTTCTCTCTCGTTTCGTGCTTCGTCTATCTCGCGCGCGCTGTAAATGACGTCAACAGATCGAGGTTAAAACGCAGTAGGTCGTCGACGAACTTTTCGGAAAGTTTCCCTTATTTTGTGTTCGTTGCGGAAGCGATCGTCGTCGGCGTTGTTTCGACGGAGTGCGTGCGGTCATCCTCGTTGGGGTTATTGCTCAGCGGCCCGAACGGCTTGTTTACTTACGTTGGTAGCGGTCGACTCGTTAAAAGTCGAAGAATGCGGACTCGACCCCTTCACTTAGGAATTTGTCGTTGTTTCCATGTAGTATCTTTGGCATAGATTTTTCTCATGCACATTGTTTTTGTTGTAAATGTAAATGATATTGTTGTGTGTTTTATTATTATTGCACGCATCCATAAAATTAAAATGACAATCTCCGATGATGATGACAATTTAAAAATTAAACAATTTGAAAAATCAACCTTCTGGCGGTTCTGGCGCTTAAAATAAAGTTTTGAATTCCACGGACTGTATAAAGTACTAATAAATAAATTTTAAATTATTTGTATGCTTAAGAAGCATCTGTATTCTTATTTGCTCCTGTCTATTACTTATTATTTAGTAAAATTTATTTATTACTACTTTATACAGTCCCTTGCAACAGCAACTATCATACTGAAAACCTAATTTTTACTTTTAACTCTGTTAGTTATGCAAGAATCGACAAAGTTGTATGATTATCAACCAAATTCAGAGAGTTTACTTCTGTTGAGCCGCTAAAACCCAAAAAAGGAGTATGTAATTTAATTTAAAAAAAAATTGACAAAATTGCGTTTTTTAATTTTTTTTTTAATAAGTTTACAAAAATTTGCACATAGCATCAGAATTTAATTCTAAGTAACTTTTTCAAATAACTTTTTGGGATATCATGTCATCTAACCTCACTTTTTGAAGATTAGTAGCATATTTTTTCAATTACCCGTCATACTAGTGGTCACGTGACATGAATGAAAACGAATTTTTGGGTTTGTGGACATGCACAACCTATCCCCCAAAAGGAATTTTACCATATTTCATATGTTAAAGGGTGTGCCAGAAAAAAATATTTTAAGTTTTAAGTAAAATGACAGTAACGCCGAATTATCATCAATAAAGGTTGTTTTGCAACATTTCATATTATTCCCGCCAAAGGAAGTTGATTTACAACGCGACACATATTGAAATGGACACAGGGCCGTACTTAGAACCGAATGTCCACATAAAAAAATGACATTTTTTCGAAAATTTAAAATGGGTCAGCTATCACCTGTTAAAATATCTGTACTTATTTAAGAAAGACCCTGTATATTTACTACTATTTACTAATCAAATAATTTGGAGAAACTAAAATCTTGTTTAAAGTAATCAGTGAGCAAATTTTTTAAGTGAGAAGTTTAATTTACTCCTCGGAATTTACGAACGTAGTATAGTTTAATTTTGACATGCACTGCATTTTAAATAAATATTACAAACTAATTAAAACAATCAATCAAGACGTCACGATTAAGAATCTCATGCCAAATTTTAACATTTACATAGAAAGCAAGCGATTATACAACAACAAACGAATAATATTAATGTTTCTTTTCTGTGCATCAAATATTCAAGGGAAACTGCCCCATCAACTAATAATTTCCTTACCTCCTTGCCGTTCCTATTTTTCCACCTAACCCATTTCGCGAATCCGGGTCGCCAGTAGTCGATCATGTATTCCTCGGCGTACTCCTGACCCTGTCCATTTCCAAAGCGGCCCTGGGTTCGGTCACCCGTTATGATGTGAATTTCTTCCAGGTTAATTTCCAAATATTCTTTCGCATCGCGTGACACCATGTGTCGTGGACACCAGGCGCCACCATTTTTGTCATTTCTCAATCTGATAACGAAAATTACACCCGTTTAGATTGTATATTAGATATAATTTCATTTCTTATTTCGTATATACATTAGCATAGACAAACATAGTAAAAAAAATATTAAAATGTTGTTTATATTTTAATTATACAAGTTTTTGCGCTCATACTTAAAATGTCTATTTTATTAGCACTCAAATTAAAATTAAAAAAAAATTATTTATAGTGAACAAATCGAATCATTTTTTAATTCACTGCTATCATTAACTGTTCTTGTGACT
The DNA here is from genome assembly GCA_018397195.1 of Lethrus apterus. Classification (NCBI taxonomy): domain Eukaryota; kingdom Metazoa; phylum Arthropoda; class Insecta; order Coleoptera; family Geotrupidae; genus Lethrus; species Lethrus apterus. The sequence goes on along the minus strand of JAFFZR010012775.1, from coordinate 11,221 downwards.
GGTTTCTGATATTTGTGTTGGATCAACGCCAAAAACCCCGCCCGTTAAGGAACATAATATTTTAGTTTCTATACAGATGATTTATGAATCTTATAATTTTACAAGATCATAAAATTTATTATCAAAATGGAATGTACGTATTAAATAGCAATTTTGAACAAAAAAAAATCGTGAACTTTACAATACATTTGTTGCATATAACACGGTTTCCACTAAATTCAATTTTCAGAAAATTAATTCAGTATTCCTAACGAAATGTAAACAATTGACAATAGGAACGTAATTGTAGAAAATTTTTAAATTTTATTTTCCGCTCTAATCCCCTTTACAATTATGGTTACAGTGTGCAAATAAAACGCGTATTTTTGCAGCTATCAAAGAGTAATTATCAGGGCGATCTAGTTTTATGTTTCGGTCGTTGCATTTACAATCGAGTTGGCTGCCAAGCCCATATGATGGCACTGATGAATAAAAGAGACCTCGGGCTTTTGAGCAGAGACAACAGAAAACGTTTGCCGTTGCCTAGAATTCTGTGCGCTCCATAAACTAAATTCGAAACGCCAATGAAAATGCATCGCAATATAGGATCGAATTGCCTTTTGTTCAGTTGTTTTTGTTTTTGTACTCGTAAATTCAGTGTATTGTGTAGGAGTACAGCTAACGGGTCTTATTAAATACTTGTAAAATTATATCTTGACCGTGTATAGAACACAAATTGCTTTCTGCAAGCAAGTACGGTAATAAATTAATAAATTTTAATTACTGAAAGTGTTTAACGCAAACCGTCGTGTGTTACAAACTTCAACAGGTTCACCATATTTTCATTTTATATTATTAAGTCGCTTCAGTGGAAGAGTATAAATTGATTAGTAATATAAGTTGATGTTCAATTCAGCTAATTTAATTTATACATATATTTCAAGCGTTTATAAATTTAAAATCAGTGACATTTTACACATTTTCATTCCATACTATTTATAATACAACTGATACATTTTTCATTATTCAGTTTTCACCCTGCCAGATTTTCCCAGTTTGCTTTATAAATTTCATAAATTTTTCATTGATAAACTGCCATCTTCCCATTGAAATATTTTTCATAAACTTATTCACATTCGTCGCATCATGTGAATCTATATTCACCTATACCAAGGGTTGCCAATTTCATTATATATATAACTATTTTTTCTTAAAAATGTGCCGCGATCACCTGCTAAGATATATGAATTGTATGGGGTTGGGTTCACTCCGTAATTGAAATTCAAAAGAGTACAATTTCTAAAATTTTGAGATAACAATTCGAGGGTTGGATGGGTTGGGTTCGCTCAGTAATTAAAATTCAACAAAATTTTTTTTTAAAAATACCTTATATTTCACGTACGTAAGCACATTATCTTTACCTTACTTATATACACATGTATTATAATATTTATAATAACAAATGTTAAATTCTGCTAAATTCTGCGTCCACATTCCCGTTCACAACAAGATTTATAAGATTATGTTGCAACGAAATTAAGCCACATAAAGCCCAGTTAATAATTGAAAGATATGTAAATTGAAGAAAATGTTAGCAACTTTACATAAATTTCTAACGAGAAGAATGAACAATAATACTCGTCGTTTGTCCCTGGATTATGCAGTGTACTCTCAGAAATTGTCAAAGAGAATTCATAAGTCTGTCCTCTGTAACATATTGTTAAAAGTGGATTTTAACTTTTGGTTGTTTGACGCTTGTGTTCTCTCCCTGAAAGATTAATCTGAGTAATCCTGATTTTTCAACGTCATGTCTTTGAGATGAGTTTAACCTTATCTAAAGTAACATAGAAAGCATTATTTTGCTTCTTATATAAAAAATGAAAATTTTTGCTTCGCTATTAGGTTTCATCAACTACATACAGGGCCGGTTCTAGAGGCGAAGCCGTCATCGTGTCATTTAGGCCAGGACTACACGAGCGTTTTGCGGCATGTCTGTCGTGCGTCCGTTCTATTAAAATATACTGCCGCGGACGATGAAAGCACTTCTATGAAGTATAATCTTACTCAAAAGTAAAATGGATATCGAAGTGATTGGATGTGTTGCTGCTATATTGCATAGTATTTATCTTTAATGCAAGGCGTTAATTTGTCCGTATCTTTGAAACAAATTACCGACATTTGACGGAAAATGACGAGCCTCGCGACGAGCCCAGCCGCCCTCTATATTCGGCCGCCTTCGTGCATGCACGCTTTGCAAAATCGGCAGAACAGGGCATGACTACACAACGTGTTTACATCTGGGTGATTACAACCCTTTGGTTAACTAAATGCCTCTTCTTCCCATTGTAACCATTGTAGCCCGTTCATTTTTGTTTTTTTTTTTCCTTCTCAACCAGATACATTGATACCTTAGATTTTTACTAAAACCGAAATTTATATATCCCTTCCTTCAAATTACCTTCATTTCGTTTTAGTTTTGTGTTATATTTTGCATTAATTATTTTGTTGCATTTCTCTTACGCATCAACCTTTATTACATTTATAAATGTATTTAATTTTTTTTAAATTTAATTAATTAATTAATTTTTAATTTAATTTCTAAATCTGTTTCCACTTTTAATTCGCTCCTAATTCTTTTAATCTGATCACCAGATTTTTCACCACTTTTCGTTTTCGTATTACAACGTTTTCTTTCCGACACTGCACGTCTCCTACAATGCTCACTTTCCTAATTTAATATTTAATCTTTTCAATCCTCTCCGCCGCATATACTGGGCGTATTTCTCTTCATTCTGTGTTTTTTTGGTGTATCAACTTTCGCGAAACTATTTTCAAAAATACAACCAAATATTTTGCATTTTTCGTCTGTCTTTTTATTTTATTTCTTATCCTCACCCATCCTTTGCGCTGTGAGCAATTGCATCTAATTGGATTTGAGCATTTAATAATAATAATAATAATTTTTATTGGTGTTAAATGAACAAAATGTGCTTACACAAGTCAAGAATTCATTTCATTTATTTAAAATATAAAATACAAAATATTGGCAGTAGGTGAGTTATTAATAATGGTTTCTGGAATATTTATGAAAAAATCACTTAAGGAATTTGCATCTAAACTCAGCGAAGCATCATGAGAATGTGCCGGTCTAGAGCGACTAATGATATCCCAAACTATATGTAAATTTGTATAACTTATTGTATTCCTATGTAATAAAAAAGTGTATTAAATATTTAGTTTTCCGTTTACAATACTTATTTACAACTTTGAGCATTCAAACACTTTGCATTTATATGTTCCAAACGATGAAGTAACGGCAGCGAAAAAATATACGGCATACGTTATTGTTTTCTTCATTTCCGTTTCCGCAAAAACTGAAAAAAAATACTTAGAAAATCGAGCTATTGCGTGTCCGTAATAAAGTAAAATTGAAAAGATTCGAAATGCGGAACTGTATGCGATCGATATATGTCAAATGGTGCCTTTATGGGTCCCGTTCCACACGTTACTTCCATATCCACCTGTCTGTTGCGAGCAAATTGAGTGAAATTTAGGAAAGGGGGTACGCACGTAAGCAGCAGGACCGGAAGAAGTTAACAACGATATTGATTACAAAATTTTAATTTTTCATTAGAGAGTAACAGATTAATATTTTGTTCCATTTTTGACATTTCATTTGCTGTGGTGGCATGAATTTCGATGCCCTAGTTCCGGCACTGATCGAAAATCGAGAAATGGATTAATAAAGGTACGAAAAGAATAGCAGTTTGGGATTTTTTCTTGATATTGATCTGATTTTGCACTGTAATAGAGATTATGCAGAAGTAACTAAGGAATGATGTTTTTTTTCCAAGTTAGTTGTTATCCATCTAGCTTTATGTTTCCTGGAGTAATGAATCTTTTGAGCAATAAATAAGAACATTTTTATAAATTAAAAATGTTTTGATTTATTTTAAGGTTAGAGTATATTTTTAATTTATAAAAATGTACTCTAACCTTAAAATAAATTCATTTATTTTAAGATACATTAACTTGTTTATAACAATGTTTATTATAAATTTGACTATTTTTGTGTAATTCAAAATTCTTTGACCATAAGTAATGCAAGTCACCTAAGAATTGGGTTAAAATATGTTCAAAGAATGTAGCAAATCTTCAGAATTGCATTGTATCACTTTGATAAACCAAAACCATTTTCTTAGTTTTTTATTTGAAGAAAGGATGTATATGGTGCGTAACACGTACACAAGATGTAAAAATGTCTTAGAAGGTGTCAGTGTAGGGAAAAAAAGAAAATCTTTTACATAAAAATATGAAACTATACGAGAAAGACGAGAACTAGAAAAATGAGATAAAGGTCATAATGGAGCAATGAAAATAAATAATAAAATATGATTATTAAAGAAGAAATGGAGTAAGACGAAGGTATGAATTCTGTAGATGCAATTTGCATTTAATAGATATTTTTCATTCATTAACGTATAGTATGTGACTCATGGTTGAAAATTTCTTGAATGACATTTAGCAAATATCTCGGTTTTTATTATCACAATTTTCTACATTTGTGACCTTTTTCTTTTTTCATTATCTTCAAAATTTACCTACGCGCATCGATATATTTCCAAATGATTCTTTTCGCGGTCCAAGGCTCGAATATGAATAATTGCACGGTTATCGAAAGCTCAGTGCCGATCCTGATCGCGCGTGCTTTCCAGCGAACAGGTACACCGTAAAATGTCAAAACGTTTGATGGAGATCGGTTGAAATAACATTCCGTTAAAAGCATTTCCGGATCAGCGACCGACTTCAACGGCCTCGCCCGCGCCAGATACAAACAGTCAGTGTGGATATGGCTGGCTATTCAATTTCCTAGAGTATAAATTTTGTCGCGTCATGGAGCTTTCATGATGAACATATGTAAACGATAAATTTGATATGCGACCTTGTGGTTCATCGGCGCTTGTGTCTGTGTACTATAAAATGAACCACATGAACTTTAATAAATTGAATTAATTTGATAGCACCGTGGCGAAGCGCTTTCCCTAATATCGGAACGAGGTTAATGTATAGTGCTTTGCCAAAAACTAGATTATGGATAAGTTAAACTCGTAGGATAACATAATTAATTCAATAAAAATAAACATAAAATATATATTATATTGTAATTAGGCGAACGTGCTTAATTTATACAGGGTGTCATATTAGTGCGATATTCTTCGATATATCCGTTGTTATCCAAAACAAAAAAAAATATTTTAAAAGAGAAGTTTTTTGAATTTATGGTCTCCACCATCTAAAATTATTTTCAGTTATGCTGAGTGTTTCGTTTGTGCGCAACCACGAACAACTTTAAAATTTTAAATTCAACACCCTATATATTATTACATTTTTGAATTTCCTGGGTAATTCTAATATAAGTTTGTATAAGATAATATTTATCTATGTCTATTCGTTTTTAAGATATTTTCATTTATTCAAAAATTTTGACAGCTAACGGTCTTCGGCAAAACGCCAACAGTTCAGTAACGAAATACCGAAAGATCATGAAATTTTATGCAACGCTAGAGGGATCTTCAGTGATAATAGTAAGAACATTAGAAATTCGATATGTAACACAATATACTTAATAAATCTTCTTTTTTTTAAATGGAAGTGCTATATTTTTATGCATTAGTCGAAAGCAAAATTTAATTGTCTATTAATTTGAATAAGCAACATATTGCTGTGTTATTTCCCCACCCCAATAGAATAAATTACATTAATTTGTTAATAAAAATAAAAATAATTTCAATTATTTTAGTTCTAAGTGAACAAAAACACACATTATACTTAGGATTAATTTTATTACATTACATTATATTGTTAATTAGCGACTATATAGTAAGTTAGTACCATTACTAACTTATAATTATTGTAAGGATTTAATTGAAGCTCATCAATTAATTAAATAAACTCAAGGTAGTAAACTCCGAGGAATTGCTTCGGATGTTATGTCAATCTGCAACCAGAAATATTATCATGTATGTATGTGGCATAAGTTATGTTTACACACTCTATAGTGATTAAGGGCTACATTTAGCTATGAAATGATTAATTATTTAATCACTTGGTGTGTGCAAACTTTAAGTTTTTGGAAGAGTTGTTACCTATAAAAGGAGGTGCAGCTCAATTAAACAGTCAGTCGTTGATGGCTCACCAGTCCAGGAGGAAGCAAGCAAGAAGAAGAAGCCAAGGAAGGAAGAAGAAGCCAGCCCTGGAAGAAAACTCCAGTCCACAGTCGACATCGGTGGCACAACACTTCAAGAGCTTCCGGCTCAGCAAGAACTCCGGGAACACAAGAAACTTATAAGAAAAACTATACTCCGAAGTGAATAAAGTTAATAGTGCTTTGGAAGGAATTTTGTTAATTGTACACGATAAGGTTTAACCGAACCGGGTGAGTCGATTCTAATTAATATTTAATTATTTGTTTACCTTGTGTGTGAAATTAAACTTTTGAGGTTAGTTTTTCATTTTGGATCATAAATACTTTTGATTGATATGAACGGACAACCTATCAAGTAATCATAACCACAATTAATGCATGAAATTGTTAATACAATAATTAATATAGGAACTCACGTTATATTGTTGCATCCTTTAAACGTTTGTTTTACATTTGTAAATAATTCATGGTTAGGTCAAGTAGAAATCGCATCCAAGTCGAACAGCATTGAACTATAACCAAACATTATATTAACTGACTCATGCAAAAGTGTAATTGTTTGTAAACATAACCATACTCGCCTGTGATTAATATTTTGTCGTCCATAATTAAAAATAAACTGTCACTTCGATCGAATCGATTTGTTTAGATTTTTGACATGTTGTGTCGGACATTTTGGATTGTAAAAATTGTAGAGCGTTGCTAATACCAACGGTAAATAATTAAAAACACCAACAATTTAAATTTGGGGGAAAAGTTTTATTTAATTTCATTTGTTTATTATTTATGTTAATCGTGGTGTGTGTAAATATTTGATTGTAATATTTATGAGCTAAGGCGTTGGCTCTATAGGTAATTAGTTTATAGGTTAGTTTGTAAGATATTGTTAGGAATTTATTTTATTTGTAAATATATTTATAAATACAATTGTCTTTATTTTTATTTTTATTTCGAAATCCTCGTGTAAGTCTTATTCCAAAATTGTTAAAAGAAAAATGCAGTGATAATTAAATATTTTGGATGGATTCAAAATTAAGATTTTCAGAATTTGTAATTAATTTGTTTAATTAATTTAATTAATATCACGGCAATATGTAGTTAAAATTAATAATTTTCGAGATATTGAATTATTTTTTTAATTTTCGTACATTGGCATCCCTCCTGAGAACCATAAAAGTAATTTTTAAATGTTTTTTAAAACAAAGCTGATAAACTACGAATTAATAAATAGAATATGCTGCAAAATAAGAAGATACACCAAGCTTTACATTTCAAAGTTTTATAATATGCACACATTAAATAGAGAGATCACAAAATGCCGTATTTTGTATAGAATATTACTGCTTTCTTGAGTTTCATCGTTAATCAAAATATGTACGTTTCATGACATTTTAATTATATCCCAATTACCGTATTCTGTCATTCTTTCCATAAAAAAAAAAAACTAAATAATAGAATAAACATTGGAACGTAATATTTTTTATTATAAACTAAATAAAACGTATATTAATGTTAACGGAAAAAATGTATGGAAAATAAGAAAATAAAAATAAAAGTAGCATAACAGACATCTCGTTTTTGAATATACAAAACGGAACAGAACTATAAGTAACTCATATTAAAAATATGGCATTTTGTAATTTCTCTATTTAATGTGTGAAGTGTGAATATTATGAAACTTTGAAATGTAAAGCTTGTCTATCTTCTTATTTACAGCATATTCTATTATTATTTCGTAGTTTATCGCTTTGTTTAAAAAAACATTTAAAAATTACTTTTATGGTTCTCGGGAAGGATGACAATGTACGAAAATTAAAAAATACATCAATATCTCGAAAATTATTAATTTTAATTACATATGTTGCTTATTCAAATTAATAGACAATTAAATTTTGCTTTCGACCTAATGCATAAAAATATAGCACTTCCATTTAAAAAAATTAAGTTCTCCGCATTTCAATTGTTTCAAAAAGAAGAAGATTTATTAAGTATGTTGTGTTACATATCGAATTTCTAATGATTTTACTACTATTACTGAAGATCCCGCTAGCGTTGCATAAAATTTCATGATCTTGCGGTATTTCGTTACTGAACTATTGGCGTTTTGCCGAAGACCGTCAGCTGTCAAAATTTTTGAATAAATGCAAATATCTTAAAAACGAATAGACATAGACAAATATTATCTTATACAAACTTATATTAGAGTTACCCAGGAAATTCAAAAAAAAATATATAGGCTGTTCCATTTAAAATTTTAATGTTGTTCGTGGTTGCGCACAAACGAAACATTCCGTATAACTGAAAATAATTTTAGGTGGCGGAGACCATAAAAAAAAACTTTTGTCTTAAAATATTTTTTGTATTTTGCATAACAACGGAGATATCGAAGAATATCGCACTATGTGACAACCTGTATAAATAGATTTATATAAAAATACATATAATTGGCTCAAATTATTAAATATTAATGTATTACGAATTTGTACGTAAACTTATATATTTTTTTATTAATAATGAACGTACCTTCCGTGTTGTGGTCCAACACTTCCAGAGTCGTAAGCTGAGCTTGCTGTTATTGCAGAATCCTTTATACGACCAGATTCCATACCCAAAGGGGATCCACATGTTCCTAAAAGTAACAAAAAGCCTTTGATAGAGTTATTATTTCAATACTTCAAATATAAATTTAAATCTACACCTTGGAGTGCGAAAACTTCGAATAACAGTGACGCACGAAAAGCACAAATATCCTTTCAAAAGTACGAGGACAAAGACGAGTTACGTACAAACGTACCGGAAATAATGAGAAAAATTGAATTCTCGACGCTGGCGAATAATAAAGGTTTAAGTGAAACTTTAAAATTCTTCATATTTTCTCGCATAAATGCACTCTCAATAAAGCACGTCAGAAATGTGCGAGACGACAATTTCTTTCCTGGGAACAAGTGTTCTATATTGGTCTACTCTAATAAAATTCTAGTTTGTCTCCTCGGAATGTGAAGTAGTGCATGTTGAACATTTATTAAGTTCTTTAACTTCATTCATCAATCTCCGAAGAGTAAGTTCATTTTAATAATTCAGAGAGGACGTCACGACAAGAGGCAAATCGGCACAAACAAATGTCAGTTAGTCGCGACAACTACGGATATACTTGCAAAGAACTCCCGCGAATATACATATATTTGTCACTATCATTGTTGTTTTACCGGTAATCCTGAGTTAGTTAAATTAAGTATTTACTATTTTATTAAAATAAAATAGGCTCATAAAGACTTAATTATAAATAAAAATATTTTATGTGGAATTTATGAAAATATACTAGGACGGATTTTTAATTTACCAAAAGGCGTATAAAACTTCATTTTGACAAAATTAATTAAGTGTGGTGCACTTCTTACCTGAAGTAACATTAAACGCCATGTAGACGTATAATAAGCACATTTAATTAAGCGGTTTGCACGTTAAGCTGAAAGTAATCCGAGCATGTAATTAAAAAAGTTTTTAAATTCCATTTTCTGACTTTGAAATGAAATGTATTTATTTAACGTGAATGTGAAATAGTGTGCAAGGTTGAATTAGCTCCGCATAGAAATTATGGCCGTTGAAATAATTAGTTAAGTTTGCATTAATGACAAGAGATTTGCGTCCAGTCCATTAGGCAATTATTTATGCAATAATAAATGAAAATACGTAAATAAACAAATTATTATTGATTCACAATATTTATTTGATTAATTTGATGCATAAATAATTAACAATAAATATTAATTTATCCTGGTAGATAAAGTTCTATTGTGTAACTACATCCGTAAATGGTTTACGAAATCAATAAAGCAGTGGCGTCACCGCACTTTGGCCTTAAACACTTGCCTGCATGTTAGAACATCGAATAAATCACGTGTTTACCTACACACCCCGTTGATTTACAACCGGTCACTTAATTCTGGTGTTTGTAATCTATTGGGAAACTGACAACGGGAAAATGGTGGTAGCCTTTTCGCCTACAAACCGAAATCTACAATTTACAGTTCAATTTAAGAAGTAGTACTTTAAGTACTTATAGAAAAAATATTTTCAGTGTCGTGTATTATCAGTTAAAGTATATGATATATTAAATTATTTTTCCAGATAACATCACTATTTATTTATTAACATTGTGTACTAAACCATATAATATTCTTTTTAAACTGACAAGCTTTTTCATCTACGTGCCCATAATATAGCATTTATTTATTTCGTTTCATTTGTTTTCAGAAATTTGTTTATTTAAGTTACGAAAGTCACATGATACATTAATAGGTGATATTTCATATCGTAAATACCGGGTGTCCCAGCTAAAATGGATTGCTCCGTTATTAAAAGTAGTTCAGTTCTGAAACTTTGTATGCATTGATAATTCAAATTTCTCTATCAACTAAAAATATGTACAAAGATGGCCGACTTCCGGTTATACCGGAAGTCGGCACAAACTTTCTTATTTTAAATGCAACACCCTATTATCTTATTGGATTGTCCATAAAAAATAAACACCAGTTTGTTAAAGACATACTTGGTCTTAGTGGCACTGTTTCGGAGTTATTCGACTTTGTTTGAAAAAAACTACTCTTGCAGTGTTTTCGGAAATTTGAAGTATCTCCGGAACTAAAGCGGACAGAGAGCTGCGGGTTTCACCATTCGATTTATTAAGAAGCATTTTATTCCTCACTGCAAATTGAAACAATTCGGTTCTTTAAAACGTGAAATAAGAACGTTGGAAATTCAGGCTTTTCAATCATGGCTAACGTGATTTTTTTAAATGCAACACTATATTAATTATGGTATCATCGGATAGAAAATCTGATTCCCTTTCACCTTTATTAATACATGTTGGCATCTACAAGTAGTAATTTTGTAGTTATTTCCGTTTTTTTCATTATACCATATTTCTTGACGTCTAAATCCTCAATACACTAATAATTTCGCCAGTAACTTGTTTTCATTAGATATAAAATTAAATACAACAATAGAACTAATGTTCATACATTCAGCGTTTCACTT
>JAFFZR010012772.1:0-15908 GCA_018397195.1 Lethrus apterus | reverse complement strand
TAACTTCATAGCTTCTCTCGGGGTACCAGATTTCTATGTTTTGTTTTCTGTCTTCGTGCTTTCCGTGTCTTCCTTTGCATCTTGTTTAGAGAAAGTTCAAATAACTAAAATGAAACACCAACAACACACAACTATCTCAACAACGAAACATATGACAGATAACCATTAAACCATATACATACAATGACTCCAGTTTAAATTTCGTGCTCGTTTTTGACGTCACACTAATGCGGTCCATTATTCTTGTAGCGACACGACCGCAAAATACAGATCTTCGTAACGCCATACGGGCCATATGGAAGCTTGATGCGAACCGTGCAAACATTGCAATTTTCTTTTTTATCGGTCTATTGAATTATACGGAACAACAGCTGTATGGAAGATCTATAACGGCAGAAAAACAACGGCATAACGATGTGATCACTCTGCTGGCTTTGGACACGTAATCTGTGATTATAAGCTTCAGAATGCAGATAGCAGATATGATAGCGATTTACATTTCGCCATACGCCACCTCGCGACAAACTTTTACACTAGCGACAAAGAGACATCTGTAATGAGTATTCATGCGATTGATACGTCCATTTTGCTAATTTCCGTATTCTTTCTATGTTCAAGTTATTTTTTGTCTAAATCAGCGTTTTTTAAAGCTATTAATTGTTAATATTTTGAATTGTCCCTTTCTCAGTAGACATGTTTTATGGAAAGCAGCGCCACCAACGGTAACTAAAATAACGTACAGATACATGAAAAACACAAACTTTGCACTTTAAACCTTGCAAAGTGTTAAATGTAACTACTTGTTTCGAAAAAGTAGTAAAAATACTTAAAAAATTAGAATTCATAGAAGTATCAAATTTAAAGTGTAATTTTTTCGAATCCGGTCCTAGTGATTTTACTTAACTCAACCCTGTGTACCTAATTAGTTTCTACATTACCCACCATGCGCCACTGCGCAGTTTCCTGGGCGAGATACAACTTTGCCTCTAAAAGATCAAAGGTTCCGACAGAAGTGATCTACTGGTAGGATATATACTGTGGTGAGGGCGTCGTAGGCTGCCCGCCAGTAATTATCGCGACAATGACAGTAGTTTGTCGTGCATTTTCACCCACCCATACAGCGGTCTGGAAAATCGTACACCGCGTGACTACGAACGGCGAAATAAAGCTGACGTAGGTTCCACCCTACGTCACATCGTAATGCGGCTGAGAAATATGAAAAAATATTGGAATTCAGTGAGGCACTGAAACGACACGCCTCATGCAGGAAGAGCAGCAACGAGACTATCATGAGTTGGAGCAAAAAGCGAGGTAAGTCGTTACATGCAGGCAAGCTATGCCCCTAATCCCACGTGACAGTAAATGACACGAAACTCTAAAGAGAGAAATACAAATTATTATAGTCAATATTAAAAATGTTTTTTTCTTATTTGCAGGGCTTTGGGCATCGAAGTCCAAGTGAGTCCACCATATCTAACACCAAGCAACTTCATGAGTTTCATCGACGACCTCTGCGTTGTTTGCCGAGATGTCAAACCCATCGTCGATCAATTGTGGAATACCGGATGCATTCACCGTTTTTTGGCTTTATTTTTATTTGATGTAGCAGGTTCATTTAATATTGAGAATTCTTTATTGTAGGTAGTGTACTCAAACTGGAAACAATTAAATGAATTATGAGTATCTGTTGAACATGATGGTATTATACTACTTAAAGCATATTCGATTTACAGCGGTCGTTCATATAGCTCAGACACCTCATGTAATTTCAGAATTAGTTTTTGAGGCTCACAGTTGGTATCTCGCTTAGCTATGATTACTCTATGCTTGCTTTTAAGTTTTCATATTACAACATAAAATTGAGTAAAGGGTAATGTGTGACATAATGATTATATTGAGGGAAAAAAATCCAAAAATCAAATATTGCGTCCATAAAAAAATTTAATCTCGATAATTGTGCAAGTCAAAACGAAACTTTCTATTGCACAATATACATGCAACAGCAAGCTGAAGTTGCTATGAGGTTTTTACAGAACTTATAAATAAAGTTAAGGTCAAAAAACTAATATCAACCTCAAAAACAAATGAAGTTGAATTTCTTTATGAATTATTAATGAGCAAGAAATTATCAACTTTGCCCAATTTTGTATCTCTTGAACTAAGAGAGATTCCAAAATAGTGAGCATCGAAAAATGGGCACCGATATACATATTTCTTTTTATTATAAACTTCTTTCTTCCTCTACCAGTTTTATTTGCATTGTCAACAAATTTTTTAGTTTCTTACTAACACTTTCCATTTATTTTCACCGTGTGCAGGGGTGCATTGCATTTTAAATGTATAAATAAAACTTGATAGTTGGTTTCTGAAAAATTTTCCTACAACTTATAGTATGTTTTCATTTCTGAACTCCCAGTTTTGTTTTTGTATTGTTTAAGTAGATCACTGAAGACTTTTTTTATTGTTATGTTATTTAAACAGTTAAAATTTTTATTGTTATGTTATTTAAACAGTAAAAATTTATGTACTTCATCTACAATTATAATTTATAAAACTTTCTATTCATTTTTCATGTGAACGCATATTTACTTAAAACCTGCCATAAATACATATTATGATTCATTTGCAAAATCAGAATTTCATGCACTAATGAACCGAGAACGTATTCCTTTGTATCGGCGTTTTTCAGTTCGTTGATTTACACAGTTCTCGAACGATTAGAAAAATTAACCTTTCAAAATCCATGAAAGCCAGTATTGCCAATTTAGAAATAAATTGAAGTACTGTTGTACCAACCACAAAATAAAAAATGTCAGAAAAGTAGTCATAGTGAAGTAAAAAAAAAAAATAAACATCGTTTAACATTCTTGGTTTGTATGAAGAAATACCCGTTACGTATCAAACATAATACATACTATAGCAATTAACACATTCATACGACAATTATAATATATATACGTTAAAATTATTTCAAATTATTTTATGACTAACTTCAGTTAACTGGTTTTGTAGACGGTTCGACTAACTTCCGTTTCCTTTTCATCAGAAACTGCAGCCATGAAAGCTAAAGGAGAGGTTTGTTATATATTTTTTTGTAATAATGTCATTGTATTATACGTAACAACTACTAAATTCATGAAGTCATCGATTGATGCTTTTTTATAGCTTTTTGTAACAAAACACACAAATGTTTGTTTTCATGTGTACGTGTGTACACGTGCATGCTGTCTAACTATATTTCTTTTTGTTTTAGCTGAAAGAGTTTGAAGTTATCGGTCGAAAGATCCCGACTGAAAAGGAGAAAACAACTCCTTTATATAAAATGAGGATATTTGCACCTGACCAAATCGTGGCCAAGTCTCGCTTTTGGTATTTCTTAAGACAATTGAGAAAGTTCAAGAAATCAACTGGTGAAATAGTATCTGTTAGACCAATTCCTGAAAAGACTCCTATCAAAGTTAAGAATTTTGGTATTTGGCTTCGTTATGATTCCCGTTCAGGAACACATAACATGTACAGGGAATATCGTGACTTGAGTGTTTCTGGTGCAGTGACGCAATGTTATAGGGATATGGGAGCTCGTCATCGTGCTCGTGCACATTCTATTCAGGTATATAACATTCTATTTTTAATTGATATAATCTTAAAGAGGTTATATGCACAGAAAATGACCTTTCAGTTTAATGGGAATTTTATATCGATCAGTTGTTAACAATTTGCCTAATAATTATTTATAAATTTTACTATTTTACATTGCAAATGAGATAAGATGGTGTATCTGGAGGTTGTAGAAATATTTGATGTAACAGCAGTACAAAAATGTATCTTACATATTATGATACAATTTCTTGAGAGAAGTAAGTGATATAAATAAATACATATAGTAGTCTCTTATACGATAACAATGGCAATTTCTTACTGTGAGCAGAAAGTATAATACAAAATAAGCTTAAATAAACTTTACTTATGTTTATAAAAATTATAATTACAACCATTCTCCTGCATATTTGCTTAGTGTAAAACAATAAAATGTCAGCAATCATAGAACTGCTTTTCAACAAATAATTTTTGAATTTGTAACTCTTAATTAGAAAGTGTAAAATACAAGTGTCCATGGATGGGGTTACAAAGAGGAAAAACTTTTTTAATATGCGTTGTACATAAAAAAGTTATTCTTTATAAAAAATTCTGCTTTCCTTAAAACGTCGAAAAACATATTTGGATTTGACTACAGACATACACTTACTTATAAATTTAATATTATTGCAGCTGATACTTTTATTTTTCAACTAAACAACAATCACTTTTTGTAATAAATAAGTATTAATTGTTAATTTAAAACACATCTAACAATCACTATTCAATGTAGCTGCCTCCAACTTATACGCATTTTTCAGCTCTTAATAAATTCATTGTAAACTTTGTGTATCGTAGCAGGCACATTAATCTCATTCACCGTGTTAAGGCCTACGCATAAATGCAAAGCCCTTATTGGCCGAGCCCCCTCTCATTGCGGGAAGAGAAAGGGTAGTTTTAAGTAAGCAAGTAGAATAAGAAATAAATAGTATGTAAGTGTCAGCATTTCTTTATATTTGTAGTTGGTTAAATAAAAGTTTTAAAAATCATCTCAGAAACATTTAATTTGGTCCTTTGAGCACTCGTAATTCATTCGTAATTCGAACTATAAAAAAACCAAGTTCGTAACTTATATATCAAAAATCAAAAGGAATGCATATTTGTGTTCCACTTTTTTTTAAATGAACGATTCAACACACCACATCCCTTATTGCTTGTTTTAATTTTTATAAACCAAGTGTTATTTATAAACAAACGTAAAATTGCCAATAGTACTTATTAAGTTGTTTATTACAAAAACTGATTGTTATTTAGTTGAAAAATAAAAGTATCAGCTGCAATAATACTGAATTTATTAGTAAGTGTACGTCTGTAGTCAAATCCAAATATGTTTTTCGACGTTTTGAGGATAGCAGAATTTTTTATAAAGAATAACTTGAATAACCTGTGTATCATTTTCAAAATAAATATATTCTCACGTTTTAATTTATGTATGTTTTACGTTTGGTGATATCTTTGACAAATTCATCTAGAATTTTGTATTAAATATGCTTAAGCTCGTTTTACATAGTGTATTATTCTATATGAAATTAGTTGTCTAAATTTATATACAGGTTGCGATTATGTATGGAACCGGGTCCGTCGTGCTAAAACGATTTGAGCTAGAATCCTGAAATTTTAAAGGGACTTAGGACTCAATAAAAACTAGTCCTAAGTCCCTTCACAATTTCAGGATTCTAGCTCAAATCGTTTTAGCACGACGGACCCGGTTCCATACATAATTGCAACCGTGTATAAAAATCTTTACCAAATATTATGCATTCTACTTTTTAGCTTCTATACAGTAGAATGTCAGTGTGATCGAAAAAAAAAATTATTCAAAGTAAGCACAAAAATCGGCATGTCTTTACTTAAACCACTATTTATTTCTTCTCAAACGTCAATTTGAATGTCAAATTGACGTTTGTCAAAAATGTTGTCCAACATTTTTCTTTTGGAATTCTTGAGGCAACATAACATAATATTGCCATTCACCATTTTCTGTTTTATTTACATTTCTAAAGTAGGATTCTAAAAGAAAAGCTTTGATTTATTTGGACAACAAACGTTAATTTGACATTAAGAAATAAATAGTGGTTTAAGTAAAGACATGCCGATTTTTGTTCATGGCTTACTTTGACTATTTTTTTTTTCGTTCAGCCTGTATATTTATATACATATGTATACATATAACATTATATGACTAATTTTAAGTAAAATTATACACCGTGTAAAGCAAGCTTTAAATAGAAATACATTGGTTTTACGGTGCAGGATATAACTTTTTGTCAACAAAAGCTTTATTGTCACATAATACAATATTTAGTTTCTGGTGCAATTGTTTCATCCAGTTTTACTTTAAATGCTCAATAATTTAGTACTAACTCCCAAATAGTTTATTCAAAATTCAAACATAACCAACATGTCTAAAAAAAATGTTTGCCAGATCTGTAATTCACTTCACTTCACATTATAATTTATCTTTGTTGCGTGTATTATAAATGCAGTGCTATAACGTGTAACTAATGAAGATTATACAAAACTATGTACTATATCTGAGATATCTGCAAACAGCCAACATTATCCAAATCTATAATCTGATAGTATCATGTATTCATATATTAGGTATAATAAAACAACATTGTTTCGATTTTCACTATTTAATTTCGAAACAGTTGACAATCAAGTACAAGTAAATAGTGAAAATCGGAACAGTGTTGTTTTATTATACCTAATATTATAGGTTTTTAGCAAGTAATCGATACAGTATTCGTATATAGTAATAAAACAGTTAAATTGAAGGTGCATTTTCTTAGCTACACACATGTAACATATGTGAATTGAAAATGATTGTTGCAACTATTGAAATAAGTTTTGTTTTTATTTTAGATTATCAAAGTTGAACAGGTAAAGGCATCTGCATGCAGAAGGCCACAAGTGAAACAATTCCATGATTCAAAGATTCGTTTCCCATTACCCAAACGTATACAACGTAAAACAATGAATCGTTTTTCGGTCCGCAAACCACGAACATACTTCCTTTAATATGTTTTGTAGTGGTTAAGTGGTGAATAAATGATTATATTTACAAGTTTTTTAATGATTCCAAGTATAGTATAGTAAAATACATTTATATTTAATTTAGGTGTTTAGTAAATTTTAAAGTAAAATATTAGCTGTAATAATCCAGTATTTATTGCTTTAAGACTACTTAAATCGAAGTCTTTTTTTCTGTAAGAATAATGAAGCTCATTGTATATTACTCCTACTAAACAGTAAAACTTGCAGAAACAGTAAATTCCAATTTAAATATGAATATATCAATTGGTTGATTTTCAGTACAAAGTTTTCTCAGTGGATCATTGATTTGAATTAAGGCATTTACACTGCACATCTTGGTTAAATTCTTCAACATTGCGGCAGATTATTTGTGAAGTATTTTTTAACATAGTAAAATAAAAGATCTCTTGGATTAATGTTTCAAGTCATGCTTTTGACAGAATAATCTTAAATTATATGTCCACATCTATACCGGGTGTCCCAGCTAAGATGGAATCTTCAATTTCTCCGTTATTAAGAGTAATTTAGTTCTGAAACTTTGTATGCATTGATAATTCAAATTTCTCTATCAACTAAAAATATCTACAAAGATATTCCGGTTATACGAATGTGAGACAAAAATATTTTCTAAATAATGAAATTTGTAACCCAATTTAATATTTCTAAATCAATTACCCGTATTTTAAGTGAAACGCTATTGTTGTATTTAATTTTATATCTAATGAAAACAAGTTACTGGCGAAATTATTAGTGTTGAGGATTTAGATGTCAAGAAATATGGTATAAAGAAAAAAACGGAAATATCTACAAAACTACTACTTGTAGATGCCAACATGTATTAATAAAGGTGAAAGGGAATGAGATTTTCTATTTGATGAAACCACAATTATTAATATAGTGTTGCATTTAATAGAAATGCCTGAACATCCAACATTCTTATTTCTTATATTTTAATGAACCGAATTGTTTCAATTTGTAATGCGGAATAAAATGCCTCTTAATAAATCGAATGGTGAAACCCGCAGCTCTCTTCACACATTAGTTCCGGAGATACTTCAAATTTCCGAAAACACTGCAAGTCTGCCACTAAGTATGTTTATTTTTTATGGAAAATCCAAAAAGATAATAAAAAATAGGGTGTTGCATTTAAAGTAAGAAAGTTTGTGCCGACTTCCGGTTATTCCGGAAGTCGGCCATCTTTGTACATATTTTTAGTTGATAGAGAAATTTGAATTATCAATGCATATAAAGTTTCAGAACTGAATTACTCTTAATAACGGAGCAATTGAAGTTTCCATCTTAGCTGGGACACCTGGTACTATTTCAAGAGCATCCAACAAAAATCAAGCCATTACGTGAATATGACCAGGAGCTGATTCTATTTGTGTGATGTGATTTTCTTGGTAATAATTAATCAGCGTCCTAATTTAAAAAACATTTGCCGCTGTATTGAAGAAATCTGTACCATCTTGTTAAGGAACAGGAATTCCTCAACTGTTTATTGAATGAAGTGGAGTGTTCGTCTACAGTTGGCCAACTGTTATTGTTTAGACGTATTACCAGAAAATTGGTTCAAATGAATAATAGAGGGATTGTAAATAAATTGGTGTTATTGCATATGGTGCTCAAAGTAAGAGTAGTTATAAAGCAGCTGTAGTTATAATACTTTATCAGGATTGTATCTTAAAAGTCATAATTTTAAAACAAAATTATAAAGAATTTTTAATTTTCTTCATCATTTCTATGAGAATTCTAATCAACCATTTTGAAATTAATGATTTGCTGAAGAATTTCTATATGTGTCTCAGACCAATGTGACATCATTTCTATTTTGCTAAGTTATAAATTCATATTAAATATTAGGTACTTGGTATATAATAAAACATTTAATTAAATATTCAATTATCTACATTGCTTCATTCAAATAATTACAAATAAAACTACTTAACACAACTGTAAATATTTAATCACCTCGAATGCTCTCCAAGTAATCTGCAGTTTCTTTTACTGCTCTGTAATATTTAGCCAGAACAGGCCTATAATAATAAGCTTGGTAATCTTTTCTTTCAGCCATTTTTGCTTTAATTTCCGTTTCCAGTTTCCTAAAAATTGCAACATAATTAGTTAAACAAATTGTTCAAAAATGATTGGTAGAAGAAAACCAACTCGTTACCGTGAAAATATAATTCTCCCATAAAATTACCACGTAATAAAAATCTAAATATAAGACTCAAATGTATGTTTTCAAAAAGATGCGGCATAAAGATTCACATGCTAGGTATTAGACTTCATTTCACACTTTGTAGTATGTGACAAATGAAGCATTGTTAGAAACCAATTAATCATTTTCAATCACAATATATATTAGAAAATTGCTTATTAGGTACCTCATTCTAGCCTTTTCATCTTCTTCAAATATGTGATGCAAATATTTTTCATAATCTTGCTGAGGATTATTCAATATATATCTTGCCATAAAACGAGTGATAGGATTCTAAAATCCAAATAGGTTAACATGCTATGTAAGAAGAAATATATAATTTTACTCTGTAATATTCCCAATACTTTGGTTCATATCCTTCAGGTATTTCACTTAATGTAGCAGGGCCAATGAATACGTTTGCATAAAGTACAATCAAACCAACGGGTACCGCTCCAATTGCCAAATACAATTGTAACAAATCTTTAAATTTCGTCCATTGGAAACGAGAAGGGGCATATGGAAATATTTTATGGTCTCCAGACATAGATCGTTGTAAGGCTACAAGTACTTATTCATAAGACACAAATGTAGTGCTACTTGAAACAATTTGCTACAAGGAGCGTTTACATCTTAATTTAATTGGTATAACCTATAATATGTGTTACATAATTAAAACCAACCTGCATTTTGTGTCAACTTAACACACGAAAGAAAAGTTCTAGGCCTTAAAATACTCCAAACGACCATTTTCTATTTTTCACCACGTTTTCATCAACTATTTCGAATAACTTCTAAACTGGAAACAAACCTGTCTAAAATAGTCAGATTTGTTATTTCTTTTTATCTATAAAAAGTAAAAACAGGGGCTAAGACCACGTTAAACCACTCCCATACGCTACGCGGCGCCACTATTGATAAATAGGATAATATTTAAATGAATGGAAGAAGGAAATGATATAAAATGTCAAACTTGTTTGTTCGTTTACAAATTTGACAGATAAAATTTTTCTGTGTGTGTTTATTTAAAGAAAAATGTGTTTGTTAAGTGTTGTTTTTTGGGTACAAATTCATTCATCAAGCATAGATTACCGATGTCAGACGAAAAGATTTGTTCTTGTATGTACATTGATATACACAAGCAAATAAATCATGACCATAATAATATAAAAATGCGTTATGTTTAATGGGGGTTTTGGATGAGATGTTACTTAAACAGTAACGACACCTAGTATTCTTATCCAAAACCTCCATTTTAAGCGTGACACATTTTTATATGATCATGACTTATGGGCAGTGTGTAAAATCATAATATTCGGTGTAAAATAAATGTATTATAAAGTGTTAAAGCATTTTCCTTTAAATTTAATTTCTAAAGTGGCAGAAAGAAAATAGCATGGCACTTTCCTATCTAGATGCCACTAAATGTACTATCGCGGCCGTTAAATTTGGAACGATGTGCAGTCAAGTTGCCAAAATTTCGAAAATTTACCTTTTGTAAATATTACTTTTATGTCTATTTTGACAATAATAATATTCTGACAGAAAGTCATCGGCGCATCACTAATTTAAATTAACATGAAAGTCAAAGAATACAAATAATAGACAAATAGGAAAAAATATGGTAATGTTTATTAATTATTATGAAATGAAATCGTTTTTCTTTCAATTAACAACAATGAATGCACATAAATGACAGCAATGACAACTTATAAAATAAATTTTCACATTCACCGAGCCAGTTGATATTATACACAAATTCTATTATGTTCTATTACGTCAGCTGTCATGTTAGGCCAAAACACAACCTCGCGAGCTCTGTTGAGATTGCTTTGGATACCTAGATGTCCTTGGTGTATAATTTCAAGGTATGATGGTTGTAGTGCCTTCGGAATAAGTGGTCGCTGTCCTTTCCCGATGACACCATCATAGTAGGACAGTTCGTCACGGTAAGTCCAATATTGTCGAAGATGCACTGGTAAATCTCTGACTTCATTCGGCCAGCCTTTGGTAATGTACTGAATTAATTCGTACAGATTAGCATCTACAGAGGTGGCAGTTTTCAGCTTGTCGAGGGCTCTCATCGACATCGGGAGGATGAGGTGAACCACGTATTCATCCTCGGGTGCAGCTGAAATCGGTCGGCAGTCACGACTTAACGCATCTGGTATAGATATATCCTTTCCTGATTTGTAAACAATATTTGGAGCATAAGGGAGTACGTCGAACAAAATCTTCTGCAGGCGTATCGGTGCAGCTAGTAAATGTTTCTTGCTGATCGCTTCCAAAGGCTTATGATCTGTTTCGATGGTTAACTCTTTGCCATACACGTAGTCATGAAATTTCTTACATCCAAAGCGTATCGCATAGGCTTCCTTTTCGATCTGCGGATAATTTTGTTGGGAAGAAGAAAGTGATTACGTGGCGTATGCAACTGATTTTCCATGCTGTAACATCACCGCCGACTGCTTTTGAACTTGCATCGACGGACAATGCGACTGGGGCATTCACGTTATAAAAAGCAAGTGTTGGTGCTGTCTTCAACGTTTTCTTGATCTCTGATACCGCATGATTATGTTCGGTTGTCCAGTGCCACTCAACATCATTAAATAGTAATTGTCTTAACGGTGCGGTTCCGAATGTTTACCATGCCGAGAAACCTTTGAAGGGATTTCACATCAATGGGTGTGCCCAGTTGATCAATAGCTTGAATTTTCACTGGATCAATTACTAACCAGGCAGGAGAGACTACGTGTTCTAAAAATTTCACACACTGGCTATAAAACGTGCAATTTTCACGATTGAATCGAAGTCCGAACTTCTTCCAACGTTTGGGCAAATATTAAAATATCATCCATCGAGTTGGCGGCGTTTGTCTCACCTTCGAGGAACGTGCAGATGATATTTTGAAAAACTTCTGGGGCTGATGCTATTCCAAATGGTAGACGTTTGAATGTGTATTGTCCCCATGGCGTATTCACGGCGAGATACTTTTTGGTTCTCTTACTCACCGGTATTTGCCAGAATCCCTTTTTGCAGTCGAGCATTGTAAAATATTGCCTTTCTGTTCGACTATGACTAGGGGGCTCACTGCAGGTGTTGGTTGCGAAATAGGCGTAATTACACCCATTTTCACCATCGCGTCTAGTTCCTTTTTAACTTTGTCGCGCAGAGCGTACGCGATGCGACGAGGTGGATGAACTACGAACTTTGGATTTTTCACAATGTCGATGTCATATTCAAAGTTTTGAATTTTTCCTAAACCCTCGAAAACGTAGCTGAGAATTTCTGCTGCCACTTGAGGTTCAAGCGCGTGTACGCGAGTTACGAGTCTGGCTTCAACACATTTTTTGTTCCAGGATTGGAACGACGTTTTCTCGTACCACGATAAATGTGATTAAGAAATATTTCTTTTTAATAGTGCATTTGACACTGGTTCTCCAAGCACTTGAATTTTATTATCACCAAATGCGACCGACCTCTTTATTCTCAAGTTTCGAATTGGAGAACCACAACTGTCAGCTATTTTTTTGCTGATGATGTCAGACTGTGATCCTGTGTCCAATTTCATATTGACTAAATTGTTAGGAAGAATCACTTGTTCGTACCAACTATCCTCACCATTTGCGTTAGTTGTACTGCAATGCACTGTTAAACAGTTTACGTATAAGTTGTCAGATTCAGCCTCGACGACATAAGTCTTTTTTGTACGGTAACAGATAGCAAAATGTCCGCTCATTCCGCACGTATTACACTTTTTCTCGTAGGCTGGACACTCACCAGATTTGTGTTTGGTCACACAGCGCCGGCATTTAAACGGCTTATTCTTCTTAGTATCATTGTTTTGTTGATTGTTCGAAGATTGACCTGTACTTTGTTCCGTGGATGGTGATTGTTTAGGATGCGGCTTTTGGCTTCTGTTGAACATTTTAATGGCGTCGACGGTCTTCTCAGTGGAAGATTTCATGTTCTGAACCTGGCGACTGGCAGTTTCACAGTTGCGACAGATTAATATAGCTCGTTCTAAGTCCAACTGTGGCTCAGCTAGTAATTTTTCACGCACTTCGTCACGGTAGATTCCAGCAACGATTTTATCTCGTAACATTCGTGTTTCAAGTGCGCCGTATTCACATTGTTTTACCAGTTGTTTCGGTGCGAATCGGTCTGCAAACCTTTTCTTGATTCCTTTCAGATCGTTTGCTTCTGTTGATGACAGCTCGAATATGTTGTAAATGACCATAGCTTCTTGTCCGATTATAGTCATGAAAGTCGCTACCTGCACAGCTGGTAATTTTCTATGCAAGTTGATTGCGGTGGCGTAGAATTCAAAGGATTGTACTCACAATTTCCATATTTGTCCATACCATCGGTAACTACTCGCAAAGGTGATTCTTCATTTTGATGGGAGTTCTCATCGTCCGGCATGATTCCAGATTTTTTTTTTCCACTAGTACCAGAAATAACTCTCCGATTTCAGATTTCTGACACTTCTGACACCATGTAACGTGTTTTAATCACGTCGAACTTTAGCGTTTATCGGTAGGTTCTCTGGATAGTTAACAACACGTGAGTTTTACTTGAGTAGTATTTATTCACTATCATTTACATGTCATCTGTCATCTTACATATATGTCACAACGGCCGCGATAGCACAGTATACAGGCTGTCCCACGTTAGACACGGTGCTTCATATCTCATTTATGGTTAGGTTACGAAGGAAGTTCATAAAACAAAATTTATTCAGATTCATATGTAGAATGTGCCAAAATTATTTTCAACTCTACAGCGTGTTCTGTTTTAACGATACGGTATCTTACTTTGTTATTTTAAATGGAACACCCTATATATTATTTAATATTCGTGTAGAACGTAAAATTTTAATGGAAGTTTGTTCAATACTTCCTATACTTAAAGTTGATAGTTTTCGAAATATTTGCAATTTTATAAAAAAAATCACATATGCAACCTCACTTGAAGTCGACAGATTTTAATTAAATTTAATAGCTTCAAAACGAATTTCGGTAAAATTGATCTTCATACTAGATCCTGTCGTAAACCGCCTTCGAAGGTTTTTTATCTTATACAGCGTGTCTACAGCTGAGGTGCCCATTCACGATAATTCAATCCACTTTAATTTCAGATTTTTAAATGGAACACCCTGTATATTTTGTGACTGTATGATAGCTCATTCATTGTTCTTTAATAATTATTAAGCATGTCCTATACATATGTTTTGTAATTTCTAAGATATTAACGTTTTTCGATAAATAATGCTTTTTTATGAGAAAAATTATTGTAGTTAGCCCTAAATGTAGAAATAGTTAAAAATAGTGGTATTTAAATAATGTTTGCTAATAAAAAATTAGTTAAACATTTGTTTAATAGAACTCAATAAATAACACCAAAAAATAAATGAGAAGAAAATACAAAAGGTTAAAGATTATTTTCAATGTAACCTCCATTTTTGATGATGCACTGCCTAATTCTTCTTTCAAAAGAACTGTTTACTTTCACAAGAGTGTCATTATCGATGTTTCGGATAACATCTGTGATGTAGTTGGCGGTATTTGGTATACCTTATCCTTTATATAACCCCATAAAAAGTAATCCAGTTTATTTAAGTCTGGGGACCTGGAAGGCCAATTTACTGGTCCTCCTCTTCCAATCCATTTGTTTGGAAATCGCATATTAAGGTGATTTCTTACTATAGCACTGTAATGTGCCGGCGCTCCATCATGTTGCAAATACATTTTCCTTACAGTATTTAGCGGCAAATCGTCCATGTATTCTTCTAAATCACTTTGTAGAAATTCTAAGTAGATTTCGCCATTAACGTTTCTGTTAAAGAAATAAGAAATATCTTATTCCCTACAATACCTGCCCAGACATTTAATGACCATCTATGTTGGATGTCTATCGGGATTAAAAAGTGCGGCTGCTGCGTTTCATAATAATGAAAGTTGTGCCTATTGACATATACATTTTTGTGAAATGTAGCTTCGTCAGAAAAAAACACATAATTAAAGAAATTTTCTCCTTCCATAATTTTATTGTTTGCCCATTCACAAAACTGCAAGCGATTATATTTGTCATCTTCGTCCAATTCTTGCACTAACTNCGCCTTCGAAGGTTTTTTATCTTATACAGCGTGTCTACAGCTGAGGTGCCCATTCACGATAATTCAATCCACTTTAATTTCAGATTTTTAAATGGAACACCCTGTATATTTTGTGACTGTATGATAGCTCATTCATTGTTCTTTAATAATTATTAAGCATGTCCTATACATATGTTTTGTAATTTCTAAGATATTAACGTTTTTCGATAAATAATGCTTTTTTATGAGAAAAATTATTGTAGTTAGCCCTAAATGTAAAAATAGTTAAAAATAGTGGTATTTAAATAATGTTTGCTAATAAAAAATTAGTTAAACATAGAACGACAACATTTGTTTAATAGAACTCAATAAATAACACCAAAAAATAAATGAGAAGAAAATACAAAAGGTTAAAGATTATTTTCAATGTAACCTCCATTTTTGATGATGCACTGCCTAATTCTTCTTTCAAAAGAACTGTTTACTTTTACAAGAGTGTCATTATCGATGTTTCGGATAACATCTGTGATGTAGTTGGCGGTATTTGGTATACCTTATCCTTTATATAACCCCATAAAAAGTAATCCAGCTTATTTAAGTCTGGGGATCTGGAAGGCCAATTTACTGGTCGTCCTCTTCCAATCAATTTGTTTGGAAATCGCATATTAAGGTGATTTCTTACTATAGCACTGTAATGTGCCGGCGCTCCATCATGTTGCAAATACATTTTCTTTACAATATTTAGCGGCAAATCGTCCATGTATTCTTCTAAATCACTTTGTAGAAATTATAAGTAGATTTCGCCATTAACGTTTCTGTTAAAGAAATAACGTCCAAGTATCTTATTCCCTACAATACCTGCCCAGAGATTTAATGACCATCTATGTTGGGTGTCTATCGGGATTAAAAAGTGCGGCTGCTGCGTTTCATAATAAT
>JAFFZR010012771.1:0-16409 GCA_018397195.1 Lethrus apterus | reverse complement strand
CCACACTATCAGTGCATCAAAGCACATAATCAATTACCAGCGCATATTAAAGCCATTTCAGAATTCATTCCATTCAAAAAGGCTGCAAAGGAATATTTCACAAGCAACTGTTTTTATAAAATTGCTGATTATTATGCATAGACATTGTTGTATTTTGTATTGATTTTGTTTTAATATCCATAGTGACCTGACTTGTTACCTTGTATTTTAATTTTATATAATTTTTTTATATACAATTTGAATCTACTATGGTAATAAATGAATTTATTATTATTATTATTATTATTATTATTATTGACGTGATGTAAAAATCATTGTTGACCTGGTTTTGTTAAAAACGAAATATGAAATTACTAATACTTTTCAATGAATTAACAGAAAAAGGGTTTGGTTCGTGAAGGAATTAATTTTCTGCCGAATATTAGTGTGTCTTGCAAATATTTAAATTTTAATTGGTGTATCGTCCGTCATTATCATGGGTTAACTTTAAACCAGAAATAAGCGCAGAGGCGTAATTATAACACTGTAAGTTCAATCTGTGTTGTAAAGTGGATACATTAATAATTATGTACAAAGAATGTAATACCTATTACCTAAGCAAAACATTTAGGTATTATGAATGTAGATGAAGCGAAATACGTTTCCATTTCAAACCTTGAAATATAAAGATTTTGAATCGTATACATATCTGTATAATAACTGAATACACCGACTTATAAATACGTAAAGATTTAATTATCACAAAAAATACGCATGTGGCGACACAAATGCGATGACGCACGCCGAAGCAATGCAGACC
This sequence comes from Lethrus apterus, assembly GCA_018397195.1. Lineage (NCBI taxonomy): Eukaryota > Metazoa > Arthropoda > Insecta > Coleoptera > Geotrupidae > Lethrus > Lethrus apterus. The sequence continues at coordinate 15,610 of JAFFZR010012771.1, read as the reverse complement.
TAGCTTAACCTATTGCAAGTTAGTGTGATGCAGGCTTTATAACATATTGCATTTTAATTGTGGTATGTTGGCTATGTAGATTCTTACATAGGATTCTTATGTGTAGATTTTTTTATAAATCGTGAGAAAAACAATTTAAAATAAGTAATGGATATGGACAATTTAGAAACGTATGTATATAAATAAGATATACGTTTAGTATATAACAAAGCAAGCAAAGAGAGATGATGTTTAACTGTTGTTTAACATTTTAGAGAAATAAATGATACACATAGTAACATGTTAAAATTAAATTGGACAGATGTAACAACAGAATTTGTATGTTCAGTTAGAGGTAAACTATGGTTTCATATAACACTTTTATATTTATTTTGTTTTGTTGAATAGATTTAAATTTGGGTGAACTGCTACATGATGAAGTATTTGGATTATTTGAAGCGATGTCGGCTATCGAAATGATGGATCCTAAAATGGATGCTGGAATGTTATGTAATCGGGGCACCAAAAAAGCAGAATCCTTCGAGGAAGCTGTACAAGTATGTAACATGAACTTCGGTTGTTGTTGGTACAGAATGATGTTTCAGGATGGTTCTTTAATTCTAGATGGTTTAAAACATAGTCAACTTATAGGCATTATTGATACAACTTTGGCTTGTATTGTCTCATGGTTGGAAGGGCATTCTTTAGCTCAAACAGTTTTCACAAATTTATATTTACATAATCCATATTTAATAGATGATAGAATACTTAAATCATTTTGTTTGGCAGTGTATAAGTTACTGGAAGTCATAAAGGATTACATTCATAAGTATGTATACATTTAATGTTTTATCATAATTATTCAAGAATTGAATTGAACTATATTTATTCATATTGGCGAATGGTTATGCTAACCTAACTGAAGTAAAAGTTACGGTTCTAGGTAATAAATAGAAGAATAAGAGCTCTAATCATTTATATGTTCTTTGTATTTAACAGCATTATGATAATAGCATTATGATTGAGTTTGTGGGAACGCCATTTATTATTATTACATTTAGGGCAATGGTTTATGAAGAAGAGGATTTCCAACCAATGCAGTATGGTTATCATTTAAATCCTGATATATCTGAGCAGAGGATTATTGGTATGCTTAGGGAAGTAGAAGAAGAATTACATAGGAAAACTAGAAGTAAACACTACATACACGAAAGTACTTGTGATGTAAGTAATTCTGAAGAAAAACTAATCAAAATTAACTAGTACAACTGTAAGACTTTTTGATATTAACTTTGTGATCATTGTGATTTTATAGACCGAAGAAATTGTTGCACTTTATGCGAGAATAAAATTTGTTAGGGTTATATATCAAGCTCTCACAATGTTGATACAGCGTAAAGACGACACAATACCAGTTATAGTGGATTGTCATCGATTGTTAGTGGCTGCATCAGATATGCTTTTCATCATGAGAAAAACTGTTGATTTGGGTATTCATTCAAACGTTGGTAAGTTGTGTTTAAAATAACATATGTGGTTATATCATTTGATTCGATTAGATGAATGTGGACAAATGATTGGCTTTCAACCATTAATAAACCAACGACTTCTTCCACCAACATTCCCACGCTATACAAAGATAAAGCCAAGGGATGAAGCATTAATATATTTTGAGAATATGGTCGATAGGTTTAAAAATTTGTCAAAAATACAATCGATTGTATCATTGCATCAAGCTTTAGTAAGTTTGTTTGGTGAAATATCATTTTTTAGTTCTAAAGTACTTTCAGGATTTCTTCATTGAATTTAGTAGGGGTAGTCCATGTATATTGTCACGTTCTGCACTTCAATTTCTTTATATTGGCAGTAACAGTATGTTTATGGGACCAAATTTAATGGTTTTGAAAGATATTTTAAAAGATGCTGCTAAGCAGTTCATTTCACCACCCGCATTATCCTCAAAAGCTATTTTGTATACAAATCAACAGGCAAGAATTTATGTTGATACATTCTTTTCTCACTGTACAAGACCTTTCGCAAATTTTCTTCAATTATGTGGCCATAATCGTGCAAGACAACGAGATAAGTTGGCACATTTATTAGAAGAATTCACTGCATTGCAAGATGAAGCTGAACGAGTTGATGCTTACTTGCATAATATATCTTTGAATTACTCAAGGCCACATTTAGCATGTTTTGGTACGTGGATTTTGTATCACACGTTGAGGATTATGATCATGTATCTATTATTGGGGTTCGAGTTAGAATTGTATAGTGTACATGAATACTATTATATTTATTGGTGCGTTAATATTTGTCTTTTAGACACTTGAAATTATTTTGTGCATTTAAGGTATTTGTACGAATTTTTGTATGGATGGCTAGTGTCAGCTTTAACTAGGGCAGATACCTTTCTCATGGAACAAGAGTTAATTACTGAAGTACAAAAATCAAAAGGAACAAATAAAAAGAAGACCAAGTACAGGAAAAAACCTCGACCTTATAATAGAGATATTTTATATTTTCAAGCGTTACAAAATATGTGTGGTGGATATTACAAGGTGATTGTACTGGATATAGAAAAATCCTTTTTATTTATTATCACTTAATGCTATACTATAATTATATGTGTAATTATATGTAAGCAATTTTAAGTAGATTTTGTTTAGGCATTAATGGGACTTAGAATGGATGGAAAATTAACTATGCCACATCCACAATTTGATAGTGAGCAGGTACGTTATGAACACCGTTTTGGACCGTTTCAAAATTTACTTACACCACCACCAGTTCAGTATGCTGAGTTTAGAGATTTAACGTCGCCTGGACGATATCAACAACAGCCCGTTGACAGCATGTATTTGTACATAGCTGGTTGTAAGCATTTTCATCAAGCAAAGCAACTTTTGGAAACGATAAATCCATGTGACGGTGAAGTAAGCAAATAATTATTTTGTTTATATCAATTAGTGTATAAAACTGCTACAAAAACTACTTTAAATACGGTAACTAAATTTTGATGTTACTAATTTGTTACAGATTCCAGAACTTCTGAGAATTTCAAAAACAAATTTTATAGTTTTAAAGCTGTTAGCTGGAGGACACAAAAAGGAATCTGCAACACCACCAGAATTTGATTTTAAATCCAGTAAACATTTTCCTATATTAAAATTAGTGTAGTTAGTTCTATTATTATTTCTTATGATTTTAATTTGTTTTTCATCACACAAAATTTTTTTTTTACTAAAATGTAACTAGTTAAATGCTTTTTTATTTATTACGTGCATTAGAAAAATTAATTATTGTAATTAATTTTGTTATTAATTCTCATTAGTTTTTCCATATTAGAACAACATTCATTTCACTTACTATACTATACATATTATGAAATTACTAATTTTGTTACTGTGATTTTTAATACTTTTTATCATATAAGATTTATTTTTTTATTGAAATAAATCTTCTATTAAATTTATTATATTTACATGCTTTATATTTGTTTCTGTTATAATTTTATCCAGTATAAGTCCAGTATGTGTAATAATTTATGAAAGAACTAATTTTCTTATCGTTACATATAATTTGATTTAATTGTCATACAGAATATTCGTTAAATTTATATAGTTATGTTTTTACATGCGTTACATGCATTATAGCTGTCAGAATTCGATATGAAATCCAATATATTAATTTTTTTTATTGATTTTCAATTTTTTTTTGTATTGCAAGAAAATTCATTTCTTTTTATAATTGTTTTATTATTTACATTCGTTATATTATTTATAAATGCATTAGCATCATCGAAATTCGAATTTAAATTTTAAAATGGGTGTAATGTTTTATGAAGTTATTAATATTATTATTGTCTTTTTTCTCATATTGTTAGAAATTTAATCTCGTTTATTGAAATAAGTTTTCTATAAACTTTCTCGTTAGTATTTTATTAATTTGATTTTGAAACCAATAAATATTTTGTTATATGAAAATTATCGTCGCTTTGAATCGTTCTTCCCGTTATTGCAATAAGTTTCCTGTTAAATTGGTTGTAGTATGTACATGATTTATATTCGTTTTGTTACAATTACATTAATTAATGCCACAGACATTTTAACATTTACGAAGTTTTTAATTTTGTTACTGTTATTTTTAAGTCTTTTTATTATATGTATATATATTTTTGTATGGATAGCTAGTGTCAGCTTTAACTAGGGCAGATATAAATGTTATAATTGATTTAAATAAAATAAATATGTAATTGTTATTGTTTTTATTTTATAATTTCCGAAGTTTATTAAAACTTTTATGTTACTTATTTCTTCCTTTGAATACAGATTTTGTTGGATCAATACCATGGGAATTGTAATAAAAATCCATATATCGGCTTTTAACCCAGAAATATTTTTTCCTAGCAGGCGACTTTATAGGTGAAGGAGTTTTCTCTTCACGTTTATTGCAGTTATGTTGTAATCGGTTAGGGCTAAAAATATTAACATCTAGTTTGCTTATTTGCAAGTTTGAAAGTTTTTGATGTTCTTGTTGATGCCGCGAACGTTCTTTTTTAATCATTTCTACACATTTTGCTTTTTTGTTAAGTAATAAAAGTTTTGGTATCACAAGTCGCATTAATACCTGGAATAAAACAATGAAATTTAGTATATATGTTTAGGTAACATACTCTGGTCCATTCCGGAACGCCTTGTGGAGTATATAGCAAATGCCAATGAGGAAAACCAAGATGAGCAATAGCCATTCGTAAGTATGTTGTAAAGTTATCAGCTAGATAATAAAATTCCAAATCATGAGTAGTTAATAACCAAATCGTTGGCAAAAACCGAGTATTTAGGTAAACAAGTGTGATCTAAAAGAAAATTGTGTATTTGCTATAAGAATATATAGAACTTACCATATGACCACTATCTAGAGTACAGAGTACAAATAATTTACTATTTGGTCCAAGTCGTAATTTGTATCGTTTACCTTCTAGTATAACGCCTGGATCAGAATTACTCTTCAACCCAAGTAAAGGACATATTTTACTTAAGGCGTTAACTTCAATTTTACCGCTCACATGGGATCTATGTACTATAATAAATTAAACATTGATAAATAACTACTCCTTATTAAGAAAAAATACTTCCGTATACACACGTCCATTTAAAACAAAATCCATCAGTTGAATTGAAAAAGTACCTCAAATCTTCCGGTAATAAAATACCATGTTTCTGTTCCCAAACACAAAGATCTGTATGCTGAACAGGAGGATTTTTTGATAAATATTTCTTTTTGAGCTGTAAGCTTCGCCGTTTGTCCAACACCTTGGGTAATCCCAACAATAAACTTATATAAAAAGAATCAAGTGAAATGGTCTCGACTGTAAAAGCCATTATATCCTAAAAATGTTAAAAATATCCTTTAATTCTAAACATTTTAGCTGTTTATACGTTGCTAAGTAACTATCAGACAGTGTTGCCAACAGTAGAGAACATAAATTCCCACAAGTGCTAAAAGCGATTCTTATTTACAGCGGTTGGTGACTGGTTGGTGGTTAAGCCACCGACCGGTCAGTAGCGGTTGGTTTGACGTCAAATTGTCTTAATCGAAAACGAACGGTGGAAGGTCCTCAGTTGATTGTGAATAGATTGTAGCCAAAGAGGCAGCTATCTGATAAACAAGGACGGAGCAACCGCCCGTTCACGGACCAGTCTCAGAGTGCGGTTCCTTGTTTGATGGACTGCGGTTGGACATGACGTCATTATTTGTAAATAGAATGTGGTCAGTGGCTCTAACCCACCAGCCAGTGACCAACCGCTGTAATAAAAATCGCTTTAAGAAAATTCGCATTTGACACAGACGGTAATTTTTTTAATGGAAAATATGTCGCTTTCTTCGAATTTCCCATTTTATCATTCATCTTTCTTTTACAGAGCGTATCAAAATTTCCCATATATGGGACATTTCTTACGAGTTGGTTACACTGCTATGTGATATCTTATACCAACTGAATATGTAACAGAGCTACCAAATGACATAATTTCCCAAACTGTCAATTATTTGTCAGATTACTGCGTTAGAATCGTAAAGAGTTGGTGTAAGATTTACTTAAAATCAAGTCCATTTAATAGAATTAACAGAAAATGTCACTTTTAACATCACTGGGCAAAAAACACGTAGCAATTTTATCTCAATGGTAAGAAATATAAAATCATTTAATTTTAATTTGTTATATAACTGCTTTAGGGTTGGAACTGCAATGGTGTTCGGAATAAGTGCAGGGGCTGGAATAAGTTATGTAACGGAATGGAAAGCTGTTTTGCAATATTTGCCATATTACAATGGTAAATATGAAAATGAAGAATAAAAAATGTAAAATATAAATTAGTTTTTAATGTAAATAAACGTTCTCACAATACAATCTTTAATTCATCTACAAATGTTAACCCTATAGGTCTTTAGGTTTGGACTGTTTTTCATATAAGAAATTAGCATAGCTTTCATGTTGAAGGTGTCTTCGTCGAGATACCCATGGCGAGTACTTGTACTTGTAAAATCCATAGAAGCTAAACGTAAATCCAATTCCTGCTACTAACAACAATATAGGGTTTCCACGTTGTTTTTGTGTAAATGTTTTAAACCAAGACATTTTAATCTGAAACAATAGACTTAATATTTGGAAATTAATTATTAAATTACATACTACTTATCCACAGTTTTTGGTTCTTCTTGATATTTTAATATTAATGGTTTCCAGATGTACACACCTCCTAACACACCTAAAATTATTGCAAGTCCTAATGATGCGCCACTTAAGCCTCTTTTCCTAATTCGCATTACAATTTAAAAAATTTCGATTTTAGGTTATGTAATTATGACTGTTTATCTTTGTCTTCTTTCCTTTTTATAAATAGCGGCTTTCCAAAGTGATACGAAAGATGTAACGTCAACACAGTTCCAATTAGCAACTTGATTTTGAAAGATCCTTTTGACATACTACTGTAGACATACCTTCTGAGCTGCTAAACATATAGTGGGTTTATAGTTTATAGGTTTACATACCTTCCTTACGTCCGGTTTCATAACCTTTTAAAGTCGATCTTTAATTAATCTGAGAATGTTGGCACTTTAGAAAGTTAAATATCGCTGGTTTGTATAAAGGATGCAGGTAAAACAGATTATTTTCTGTTTGCTGAACTTTAGACAGACTATTTCTACTTGAGGGCATGTAAAGATCACTGACTAGTTACATAATCGGTCGGTAAAATCGCACTCCATGGATGTGTGCAAATTTAGGGAAGTTAAGTTGGTCAAATACACCGGAGGAGAAAGTAATTTTGACTACTTCATGAATTTAACGGTTGCTATCACATTTGCCCCATTTTTACATTTACCCCACTTCACCTTATATGTATTTTTGCAAAGGTCTTTGAACAAATTTTGTACACACATATATTCTCACGTAAAATCATATTTACCTCCGTACCAGCATGGTTTTGTGTCAAGAAGATTTACGATAACCAACCTGGCCACAATTACACAATACATCTGTGACGCTTTGGATGATGGACGGCATGTGGATGTGATATACAGGGTGTGTCACTGGCAGGGAATTCCTCAATAACTAGTAAACAGTGACAGATAGAAAAAAAAGTTTCGACAAATAGTTGTAGGATTATGATTGGTCTATAATTTAAAAATACTGATATGATATACTTTATCCCTAAAGTCGTTAATTTTCGAGATATTTTGGATTTTCTGAAAATTATGTCACTTACATTGTTTGAAAAAAGCGGTTGTATTTTAATTACCTTTTAGAATAAGTGAACGAAATTTTGAAATGTCTTAGTAGAGACCTACTTACACCTTCAGATGTGTTTACAGTGTATTTTAATATACTGGGTGTTCGTTCCTAACGCGTAAATTCAGTCAAATTGAATTAGGCATATCTCCATTTGTTTAAATACAACACCCTGTATATATTTAGATCATTCAATTCCTATTAGTAGGGGATTTGATTTTTATTAAGCACATCCTATGTCTATCTCTTCTACTTTTCAAGTTATTATGGTTTTTATTAAATTTCCTTTATTTCGGTCGTATGAAACGTATGAAACGATACACGAAACATCGCGAAGTAAATTCGCGAAAACCACTCCGAGACAGCGTGTAAGTTCCTGAAGTACGACGTTAGAATTATATCTAATTCGACAGATGACGAATAAGCGAGACAGCTTGTGTTGCGGTTACTTGGATTACAGAAGAGACGCTATCATTCGTATTTTGCATTCTTACCAAATATGACAACTAGTGAACTCGGTAAACCGTTGGCAATTTTATTTTCTATTTTCTAGAAGAAAAATGTTGGAAGGTAACATATTAATTCAACGCGATGAGTTTGAAACTTGTTTGAAGCGTGACGGTTATTGTAAGTTCAATACATACTTGACTAATAGCCTAACGCATCGATCTTTCGCCGTAAAACACCGTCGACTTTTACTTAAAACGTAACAATATAAGCGAAATGTAGAAATAATACTCGAAATGCAAGTTAGATTTGAAATTCATACATAAAATCTCCGGAGTTCGCCGGATGTAACGACAATAAAAATCGACTTACAGCATTCGGGGCACGAAGTATTGCTTTTATACATCTTGCACCGTTCTACGCGACGAGCCTGTCTTTTTGCGTGTCAATTCATATTGTCGCCGTCCTTTCGTATCATATCCACTAGGGCCAAATCAATAGGAAGTAAGTGGGATATGTTGGCCTTTGTTATATTACAAATTTAATTTGTACCGAACAAAAATTGTTTGATTAAGTGATGATATAAACGGCCCAATTTAATATGAAACAATTAAATAGGATAACGATAATAGGATTGGACTAAAATGCGTTAAACTGTTAGTTATACTCAATTAGACATATTCGTGAATGGAACCTATTAACTCCACGATATTCGGAATGCATACGAAATGTTATGTTTGTTCTCGATTCGGATTAAAAACAAAAGAAACACTTTACGACGAACGCATTTATTGGTTTTCAAATATCCATTTGGAATACATAATCATATCAATACATAAACTCAATGGTACTGGAAACACTGTATAAACATAAACAGACTGAAGCGAACGAAACTGATTTATTTATATGCTCGAACCCCATATTTCATATGTATTATGTGATGTATAGGACTCTATTCGCAGGAGCTTCGGTTTAGAAATACATTCATCACAATATCGAGTACTCCAAGAAAAATATTCTACTTTAAATTCAATTACTTTCCATAGAAATGCATTTTCTATATGTTGCCATTTAAATTTTACATCAACGTAATGGTGGCAATGATGTCGCCATTTGTAACATTTACTGCAAAATGAAGTACTCAATACGAAAAAATAAAATAAAATCGGATAGATTAATTTTGTTATCAACACTTAAGGGGTAACTGGTATGGTGCGCAATGTTTTCTAATGAAATCAATGGTCGAGACGAGAACGGTGTTACAGCAAATGTAACATCAGATCTTTAACAGGTTAAATAGTGTTATTATCACAAAGCTATAACGGGTTTTAGACAATTCTACTTTCTCGCCATTTAGATTCATGGGACTTAAAAGCGATTTTTTTGTAGACCGGGCCCTTGGAACGCAATCATGTGATCGAAAAACGCCCTAATGTGACGCATCAGATTATTAAAGATTACGTAATGTGTTTCGCGCGGAATCCCGTCAGCGAAAGACGCCCCAAACCGATCAATTAAAAATTCAAATTCTAATAAAAATTAAATGCGTTAAGAGGAATATGATAGGTAGAGATAGTAGTAGGTAGAGAAGCATGCCTAACATTTTGTCTGTTGTGGTCCGGCGAGATTTTCAACCTTTTACGATTAAAAAAGCGCAATATGATTTTATTTAAACAAATTACAATATTCAAGTCAGATTAATAAATAAATCAGGCAGCTTTCCATTTATTCATAAATAAATAATAATGTAACGTGATATTAAGTCTGAAATGATAATATTTCCATTAGCTAGTGTAAATAACTTGTACGAATCCAGACGTCAATTAGTAAAGTGATGAGACACACAGGAAGACTGGGCATGTCACAGAAACTTCCATTGACAGTGCATACATACATTATTCAATGAACTTGTAACGGGTAAGCGACAGCCGACTGACGCTTTTACAGATATTAGCTGCAGTACAGAAATAAACAACCAAGACGTCCATTACACCAGCAATTAGTCAAAATAATTAAAAAATAGTCAATGTATTTTTTATATGTATATGTGTTTTCGTGACGCCTTTATGTCCCAAAAATCTCGTAAAAATCGAATTGTTTTTAATTGAACGCTGTGACGATTTGGTGGGACATTTGGTAAATTATCTTAAAATTCTTATACACTAACAAGAATTATTTATATGAAAAAAGTCTCCTCGTTAAAATGACTACATTCAAAACGCATTCGAAAAGACGTCCGTTTCATCCGTTCGCAAATGTAAAATAAATGTTTAATCAGATAATGAAAAAATAACACCATTCAAATATAAATACCTAGCAGCACCAGTGCAAACGGAAATATTATTGCGTATGCATAAATATTCAATTTGTGTGTGTGTGTGTGTGTGTGTGTGTGTGTGTGTGTGTGTGTGTGTGTGTGTGTGTGTGTGTGTGTGTGTGGGGAATTATAAAGTTCAATCGATAAATTCAATAGAATAACAATCGTAAGCCGAGCGAACGCATGTGGAAACTTCTATCAGTACGGTCGGCCGTTACTAATCCCTTAATTTTTATTCAATATACACTGGGCATTAATTCCATCAAGCGACAATGGAACCTAAATCCCCATAAACCCCAAAATCCATAGCCCAATTACCTTAACAATTAAAACCAATTGCCCTCCTGAGCGAAAAACCTGCAAATGCTGATCTGCACCTAACATAACAGCGACTGCAAAAATAACATTTAAAACGCATACGAAAAGTGCTTTAATAATGTATGTATATCATTTCGTAGAGAATTAACATGAGTTCTTGCAAAAATATAAAGTTAGTGTTTTTAATTTTGTGTTTTTTTTTTTAATTGGACACGTTTCTTCTTACGGAAAAGTGAGACTTTCAAACTTTGTTTTAGGTTTTTATCAGTTGGATTCAATTATCTTCGATAAGATATCAGGAATGACTGACTTTGGGCCGTAAAAATACTGCTAATACGTCAGGAAGAGCAAATAGCGTCTCTATATCTCATTTCTGTGTTATACATACATACACAAATGAGGATATAGATTGTTTACAAAAAAAGAATATGTAGATCGGATTGCTAAAAGATTGGGAAGAATATTTGTTTGAAATCAGAACATATTCCGCTAAGACAGGAAGCTGTTTTTGGCAACAATGGTAATGATCTTGGAAAATTTACTTCAACTTTGTTCCAGTTTATTTTTAATTGAAACAACAATGTAATAAGTTAAAAGCAATTTTGTTGGCTTTTTTCAATATCTACATTGAGGAAGAATAAAAAGACACGTATTAAATCAGCAAGATTAATACCACTAATACCATAGGTAAGCCTAAGATAACAGGAGGAATCTTCTTCGAATAACAAAGATGATGCTGCTAGGACATAAAGACCAGGAAAAATCTTTCTGTAATTCTTCCACTTCTATGTGTCGTGTACCCTTAGTATTAATAAACATGTAATTATTTTTCTTACGTGACATTATCATATCTTCCTCAAAATGTATTCGTCAACAAGATTGCTACAAATTCCCGAAGTCTTGATTTTCGTTGCAAATCAATATTTCGACAGTTTAAGATCAACCGATTTTTAGAGATAATTATGTTCATCATAATCAAGCCAATGATTTTAGACTTAAAGCTCAATGATGGATTATTTTTACGGGTAATTAAAAAAATATTAAATCCGATTCTAAATTTCTTTGAATGACATTCGAATGAATAAAAAAAATCATGCGAACAATTAATTCAACTTATAATTAATGGAGGAGGTTCAGCATAATCATAAATAAAAAATAATTAATTACGGGCACGGCGCATTTAAATACCGTGTCGAGACCCGGTTAGCGGCGTTTCGCTCGTTGATAAAGCAAAGCTCCGGTTACAGTCAAGCAACTACGAACAAAACAAACCGGTATCCCACTAAAATTTTCTAGTAAATTTCCCGCAAAACATTGTGTCGTGTATTGCCCTGTGTTTGCACTGCTTATTTACTCAATTTGCCGGAGGCGGAAAAACTTTTATGAGGCAGTATTATACGATCTTGAGCCCTTTTAGTTTTCCCATATTTGCTTTTTACATATAAAGCGAAAATAAAGAACGCGCGAAGTAATAATAAACTACACCTAAATTATTTTGATGGAATGCATTAAATTTTTGTTTTTTAAAGAACGGAACGTAAAGATTATATGTCTGGCAAATAGTTCCCGATATAAAATAGCAACGTCGGAAACGTAGTATCAAGCTGGTCGGATGTGCATTGCAAGTCGACGGAGCATGAAATGAATAGGCTACGTCTCTCCCACGACTATGGGCAAAGTGTGAGTTCCAAACCCCGTGACGTATGCGTCTTTGCACAGCTCAATAGCCTGAAAGGACTATTATGCGTCACGATATTCCCAATGAGGTTTGAAAAACAGATTTCTTAATGAATGTCAGGCACGAACCATCCGTTTTTAACAAAAACATTTTTGTTTTATTATCTATTAAAATATGACAATTTTACAAAATGAGTAGAATGATTTTAGAATGATTTTAACAAATAAAAATCCGCAAAGAGATTGAATTTAGTTTCAATTTTAAGTTACGAAGTTATTTATAAATTTAGACCGAAGAACTGCCGTTTTGGCGAATCTTTTCATCAGATAATTTACTAAAGCTATTCAATTCATTTCAAACCCCACCTGCATAACCGTAATACACAACGATTTCACCTGAACGCAAAATATATAGCTCTGTATTTCAACTAATCGCTCTGCGTGATATTCATAGACAAGCGCGCAAATGAAAATTAAAATATCAGAGGTATTTCAACGGGATAAAAATTGAAATTGAAACGCACACAATCCGAACATTTTAAAAGTGCATAAATTTAATTGCGCCACAATACATAAATCTTTTGCGATCGTTCGTACTTTAAGCGAGGTTCCACGGTGAAAATGTACGCGTTGTTTTTTTTTCTAACTACATAATTTTAAATTGTGTTATAAATTATGCCCCCATGTCACACAAAATATGCCCATACACACAGGCGCCATCGTAATCTGAAGATGTGTTTAATTAGTATCAATTCATTGACCTCAAAGGAAAAAAAACGAATTTTCAATAACATATTTTCACATTTGCAAGCAGGCATTATGCGCCGCCAATGTTGCAAATTGGAAACTTTATGCTATTAAAAGTATGGAGTTTTAAGCGATTGTTGCAAGTCGAAACCTACGACTATACCTTGAGTTTTTGTTATTAAAACAACTTGCAACAGCATTAATAAAAGAGACGAACAGCGTGAAAAATGGCTGGGTTCAAAAACAGAGCAATACATGGGTCGACAGCAAAGCTGGTAAGAGAGATAATTAAAGAGAATTGCAAAAATTTACGATTGGAGTAAAAAGAACATTATAGGGAAAGGGAAACCAAAAAAATGACGAAAGCCGTTGAAAAAAAAAACCAAAATGAAGAAATTTTGTTATTGTTTGTTATTGTTGTTGTTTTAATTACTACTTATGCTAAGATTAAGAAATGAGGAAATGAAATTCATTTATTATGCATTTTATACCAATTAATTTTTTTCATTAATATTGAATGACATAAAATAAAAAAGTAAAAAAAAATCATTGACATGTAGTCCTGCACACAAAAAAATGGTAATAAGCATTAAACTTAAGTGTACATACATCGGATTAAAGTTAACATACATCCCGATGTAACGCATTTAGGAGTGCCCCCGTAGAACGGGATTAAATTAAGTAATTTTTCAAGCGACCCGACCACCAGTAAAGTTTGGGAATTATTGCGGTGTTATCTAGGCAGAACGGGAAGTACGTTAGGTTCGTAACTTGCGGAAAATCGGGCGACTCACTAAATGCCGGAATGGGAAACCCAGCCCGGAAATTGGACGGATCCTCACTCGGCGACTCGGCATACCAATCATTACACAACATCTAGTTTAAAGATGCTCCAGTCGATGCGGACGAAAAAAGTAAATACACAACTTAATTAATTTGTAGAAGAAGAAATTGGGTACTCGGACGTTATACCATTGTGTGCATTGTCAATTCGATCTCGTAAAAATCATTCCAAACAAAATACGTTTCATATAAAATAAGTTATTTCAACATTTCATTTGAAAAATAGATTTTTTCCGATCGTAACATTTAATTAAAAAAAAATCAGATCACAAAGTGAAACATTATTTTTCAGTAGTTCGTGACAGCGTTCTATTCGAATTTTCCACACGACAACAAGCAGGCCAAATTGTTAAATCATAATTCCGAATAAAAGATTCATTAGAGCGCCATCTATGGTGTTTTTGCGATTCTATCGGTGCGTTCTTATTAGTGAATATATATTCCACCTATATGCAGCGTTTCGAAATCTAATGAATATTCATTGTACCGCCCGCGGCAGTAGGTCTAAGGTTTTGGTATATAATTACACCGACGCGACGCCACTACCATATATCATAAGTTGAATTTGAAAGGTGCACGGATACGTGGGCCGCATTCAAACGGGATAAATTAGATTTAATTAGTAGTAGCAATCAGAATCCTACGTTCGAATACAACGCCAAAATCGTTACGGTCCAAAGAGCTTATTTATTTATTTTTTTAATTTATGGCCGCAGACGATCGTACAAAATATTTCATTCGAAGCAAAAATATCTTTAGATGACATGGGATACGATTTTTTAATCATGGGTTTAAGGAAACTCCGTGTTGCCCGCCCTTCATATAACCTAAGCCAATCAAATTAGAAATGCTATCTCGACGGCTGAAATGTAAAATTAATCTTGCTCGAAAACGGCGTGCTTTCGAGACGCTGCGAAATGAAGCTTGATGTAAACATATCCCATATAAACAACATTACACTAATTAAAACCAACTGCACTAAGCTAGGCATCTGCATTTGATCAAATAATAGATAAAATAACACGCTACTATGTTCATTCTTTTACAAATCGTACACCTATTTTGACTCCGCGATTTGGATTCGTCAGGAAATTTTTCTATCACTTGTTCCCATAAAATAAGCCGACACCTATATCGGGATTTCGTTCTTAAACGTATATTTTCAGAAATATATTAATTTTGAGTTTTGGTAGTTTCCTGGATTCTCTAACATTCAAAATTCATTATCTCCGGTTCTATTGAACGGATCGTTCTCGTTCTTTCACTATTCAACGCCTTGTTATGTCAACTTATCAGTTGCATGCTGACAGTATTTTCTTATTGTTAATTAATACAAAATAATAACAATTGAATTGTTCAAATGATGTTTTCATGCTTGTCCCCAGAACGTATGAAATTGAGAAAAATACCATATATTCGCTATGTCTTAATGTAAAAAACCCATGTTTGAGAAAAGTGGGGTCTCTATTCAGTCGGAAGATATTAAATAA
>JAFFZR010012769.1:0-16925 GCA_018397195.1 Lethrus apterus | reverse complement strand
TAAAAAAATTAAGTTTTCCGCATTTCAATTGTTTCAAAAAGAAGAAGATTTATTAAGTATGTTGTGTTACATATCAAATTTCTAATGCTTTTACTATTATCACTAAAGATCCCTCTAGTGTTGCATAAAATTTCATGATCTTGCTGTATTTCGTTATTGAACTATAGGCGTTTTGCCGAAGACCGTCGGCTGTCAAAATTTCCGAATACATGCAAATATCTTAAAAACGAATAGACATAGACAAATATTATCTTATACAAACTTATATCAGAATTTCCCAGGAAATTCAAAAATGTAATAATATATATGTTCCATTTAAAATTTAAAATTTGTTCGTGGTTGCGCACAAACGAAACACTCCGTATAACTGAAACCATAAATTCAAAAAACTTTTGTCTTAAAATATTTTTTGTATTTTGCATAACAACGGAGATATCGAAGAATATCGCACTAATGTTACACCCTGTATATTGAAATAATGAGTAGTAAATAATGAAATAATGAGAGTGTAATAAGTAGGTACCTATAACCTATAATAGAATGAGTTAATAATGTACGTCGCAATTAACTAAAATTTGTATAAATATGAGATGGATTATTTAATAGTCGTAGATAAAAAGATTACACATAACAATAAATTAATGGTATCATTACCTATGGCATAACATCACGTTATTTAATTAATTTATACTGCGCATGTAACAACTATAATAATTTGGATATTTTATTGTGGAACTAGATTATTGCCATTATTAAACCGAAAATCCGATATAAATATAAAAAAATGTGTTTTATAGCAACACTATAACAGGAAACAATACACTGACATTAAAAAAATGAGTCATAATTGTTATAGTAATGAATAATACAGACTTGTATAGGAGTTAAGTCATAAACATTTTGTCATTCACCCTTTGCTCGAACCCCACTGTCCATCCGCCTTCTTCATTCTCTTCATCACCTTATCCGCCACCTCCCTGCCCGGACATGCTTCCATTTCCAACTTTAACAACCCCAACCTTCGTACATTTCCAGTCTATCCCGTTCCCATCTTGACTTCAACCCCCTTTTTATTATTTCCTCTAGTATTCGTCTTGTCCAGTTCTCTCTACTCCTCCATCTAATACATCGCCGGATAATGCTATTTTCCACAAGCATCTTCTCCTGTCCCGTGGGTAGTATGTAGTAAGTTGGAAAATTTCCAAAAAAATCAAAGATGTTTTGTAGTTTCATGTAATTCTAAGCTAAACTTTTGTTACTACTTTTTTTAAATAAAAGGATTGCTTTTTTGAAGTTTTTCACATTTAATCTCCGTCTTAACAGACTAATGCGTTCGACCAGGAAAAATTGTATAGAACGAAAAATTGTTTTGATATAAAAAATAGTCAAAATTTAAAATAGATCCATTATTAATAATTAAGCGATACGTAGTACTTTAAACGGAACACAAACATTGATTTAATTCCTGAATACTTCTATAGTAATGCCTTGAAAAGACTGTGTCTTGTGTCAGCGGTTCCCAAACATTTTCTATAAAAAAGTTGATGCAATAAATTTTGTGTTTAATATGTCATGTTATTGTTTGGAATTCTTGTTTACGTACAAAGCACTGTGATGGTTGCTGACCTACATGAATCCAGTTCAAGCTAATGGATTTTGTTACGTTGACATGTTCCTGTTTATGAAGGGTTCAGTTGTTACTTACAACAGACAAACCACAAAATGGGTTAAAATTATCTTTTCACAGAAATTCTTACAGAAGTCAGCAGCAGTAGCAGCAGTAACCATACACTTTATCAATTTAAAATGAAAAAGATTTACGAATCAAAATGTTCCATTTGAACTTTTTCTTCCGATGCGACTCGTATCGATCGGCAACGAGAAAACTTCAAAATTTGTAAAAGATTGCGTTTGGATACAAGAAGGAATTATTAGTTCGTGCAGTAAACGACGTTCGCATTTTGTCCCAACAATAGAATCTAATATAGCATATATGGAGTTCGGTAATAAGGCAGTTTAAATTCATACTGCTTGAGCTCGGCCGACTTTGATTAAATAACAGTGCCATGTCACGCGTCAGACAAAAAAGCGCATCAGCTCGTGCGAATCTCAAATTTAATCTAAAAGTGTATCACGGTGTATAACGTATTCATGCCGTTTTAATATTTGGAGAATACGATTTCGGACGCAGATATGATGAATGAGTTTCATTAAAAACGCTCATTGTTCTATTACATCTCCCAATATTTTCAAGACAGAACGGACAGTTTGATTATTTTTAAATTATAATTAGTAACTTTTAATCACAAGATAACTAACGTAAACCCCAACCCCTGTTTTAATTTGTAATTTGAGACAAAGTAATTTTTTATAACGAAATGATATAAAAGTGTAAGTAATTTAGTTTACGTGCAGCGACCGACCGATGCTTACGAATGTACGTCTTATAAGAACGTTTCTTTCTCTGGTCCTTTTCTTATTGTCAGGTTTCATAATAAAGTGAAATCTTTCGTAAAGGCTTAATATATTTGTTTTCGGTGGAGTTTTCTTTCTTCTGCTTTCAGAGGTTTTCAACAAAAGTTTAATTAATATTATTGTCGATAGTTAAAAGAGATGATAAAATTAATGTTTAAGTTAAAAGAACTCAGAGAGGACATGCGAAAGAAAGAAGGTAGACAGAGAACGGAAAAAGAGAAAATGAATAGAAATACTTGAACAGAAATGGAAAAGCAAGATAAAGAAAAAAAAGTGTAGGTAATATAACAATAGCAACACTTATTGTCTGTTTAGTTTATAAAGAAAAATTATAGAAGGAAAATCAATATAATAGAAGGAAAATAGAGCAAACTTAAGAAAAATATTGAGAAACAATAAAAGAATATTATTGTAGGTCGCAGTAGGAAACAAAAGGGCAAACGCAACAGCAGAGTAAACAAAACGCGAAAGGAACTGGAACACAAAAAGGGCAAAATTGACCGAAAAAAAAGATAACTGCAGCAAAAAAACAGCATTAAAGATAAGAAGGGTATATACAGTGCGGTCCAAAAATATCCCCCCTCCATTATAACTTTTGAACGGCTGGAATTATCGTTATGAGAAAAAACACGTCGATTTTTAATTTTTACGTACAAAATATTGGTGTTGTCAAAACTTCAATTCCACTTCCGGTAAAACCGGAAGCGATGTCAACTTACTTATTTTAAATGGAACAACCTGTATATTTTGACGTTTTTGAAAAGGCAACGGATTGACGCATCCAACGATACCATAAGTTCAACTTTAATTTGAAAAGTAACAAGAGCGGCAGCAATACCTTTTCTGCCATTTTCTTTATGTGTTCCTTAGTTAGCCATAAGGCAATAAATATTTTTAGTGTTAAATAACAAGAAAAACCATTACTAGACATTTACTAACTAACCAGCTACAAAACAGATAATAAACAAATAAAAGCAAATCTTTATTACGAACTTCTGACCAATTATGCTTAAAAAAAAATAACATATTACGGAAAAGTTCTTGCTGCCTATCTTGCTACTTTTCAAATTAAAGTTGAAAATATGGGGTATCGTTGGATTCGTCTCTCCGTCGTCTTTCCAAAAACGTCAAAATATACAGGTGTTCCATTTAAAATTGGTTGACACCGCTTCCGTTTTCACCGGAAGTGGAATTGAATTTTTAACAACACCCACATTTGGTACGTAAAAATTAAAAATCGACGTGTTTTTTCATAACGATATCTCCAGCCGTTCAAAAGTTATCATGGGGGGGGGGGACTTTTGGACCGCACGGTATTAAAAAATCATGGACAAATGAAAAAGATACATATAAAATCTGTTAAAACCAGAAACAATAATAGTAACCATAGAAGAGGTGGTGACGAATATAAAAAAGGTAGAAAGACGATAATTGAAACCTGATAGAAACGACTACAACTGTGTACAAAAAGTACCTAAATTATGGAAGTACGAGAAATTAAACTTTTCAAATTCAAGATAAAGAAAGACGTTGACAAAATTGTATTTTGAGCCCATTACTGTTTATGGTCGAACAGGACGCCGCTGTAAAAGAGTCTAGAAAAAGTAAATTAACACTGACGCCTTACACCATAATACAAACAGGGAAAGGATTAAGTAAATAAGCTTTCAAAAATGTAAAAGTCTGTTCCATTAAAAAAATTAAATGTGCAATTATTTCCGGTTAAACCGGAAGTAGTACGTCGATATATTTTTTATTGAAATTTATTGTACCACAGTTTCCTCATATACAGAGTGGCCCACCGAAAACGAAACAGACGCGTTTTCAGGTATTTAGACGCTTTAAAAAAACGCTCAGACAGGTCAATTTTCTTTGGCAGGGGGACAAATGTTTTAGCTGTAGTCACCTAGTTGCAACCCTAAAAAGGGGGTCACCATAACATTTTTAAATGGAAAGTGGTATTTTCAAATCATCATTTGAAAGAGCAATCGCTGGGCTTTACAGATGTGTTTGAATTTTTGAATTCTGATCATTACTTCCCGAGTTAGTGAGCTTTGATTATTCAAACTGTCTTCATTTTTTTATGTCACCTTGGAGATTAGTTGCTTAAAAAATACTGAAACAAGTGAATTTTCTTTGCAAGGACACATGTTTTGCCCCAGAATTTTGAAATAGCAAGGGGTATCTACTCGGTTTGGAGCATTTCGCTTTTTCTTAGTTACAGACCCGGTAAAAAAATGAAAAATGTTTGAATATTCAGAGTTCAATAACTCGGGAAGTAATGTTCAGAATTCAAAAATTCAAACACATATCTATAGCCCATCGGTGGCTCTTTCAAATGATAGGTTTGAAAATACCACTTTCCATTTAAAAATTTTATGGTGAACTTACCCCCCCCCTCCCAGGGTTGCAACTAGGTGACTACAAATAGCTAAAACATTTGTCCAAAGAAAATTGACCTTTCTGAGCGGTTTCTTTTTTTTTAAAGCGTCTAAATATCTGAAAACGCGTCTGTTTCGTTTTCGATGGGCCACTCTGTATATATCTAAAAATGTATGCGAAATATTTCCGGTAATTTTTGTTTTTATTTTCACCGTGGAAGCATTCCCCATTTAGGATAATAATTCTATCCTTATAAATTGAATTCTTCTAATGACTATCACCGGAGCCATTTGCCTCTGGATTGTTGTTTTTTAAAGCCTTTATTTTTTCCTAATTGTAAAATTTTATATTACAGCTCTGTTTTGCAATACTCGGAATAATACTTTGTTATACACAGTATTTCAACCATGAGTGAAATTATGTTCTTATAAAAGAAATATCACTTTAGCGAAAATCATCTAAGCGACCACAATCGAAGGACAGACAATCAGATTAGTCAGATAATCTGAATCGACGTAAACGTTTAAATCTAAACATTTATCACGTAAAATTATGTTTGAAATATGATTTTTGTTATTCCAATAAAATAAATGTGTAAATGATGTTATGTTTTTATTTTTAGTGTATATATGGCTGTTACGTCCATTCCGCTATTTTGCCGACATTTCACAGAAGATGCTATTGGCTTCTTCAGGTAAGCCTCTGAAATTAATTACGTTCTTTATAGGTCTTCCATATATGACACCTCACCTAATCTAATTATCTTGTATGGATTACATCAAACACGGATTTTACATGACCTTTTGAATTGTTTCATTATAAATTCTAGAATCCGGATATTGTACTGGTACATTATCTGAACGTGCCGTATCCTGACGATAATAAGCTAGCCGTGATAACTCCAAGTTTAGCGCTTTGGGCCGATAAAAAAGAATGGACGAAAGACGAGCTGGTTTCTCAGCTGAAACCAATGTTTTTCAGCGAAGACGAACCCGACTTAAGCAACGAATTAGAAATATCGGTAACGATTGAAGATTGCAGTTAATTACAAAATATTTAGAATTTTAAATTACAGACAGCCGAAACTGTAGAAGCAATAGTTAGTCAGTTGATGGAAAAACAGCGTATAGCTCGTCAAGCTGCTCTTGTAAAACAGTTAGAATGTGGATGTCCAGATTCCACTTGCGCGGATGGAAAAACATGTTCGCATCCAATGCGACGTATAACATCGGCTAAAGGAGACATTTCCAACTCTCCACTTCCTTCGTCGAGTTCAAACTCCAGACCTCCTTCTAGTGCAGATAACAACAATCAAGTTTCTTCTACAACAGGCTCCGGCTCAATGCTCAATCATTCCCCGCGAGTTTATGCGCGCGATTCTAGAAATCATCACGGTCAATTAAACAGGGATTGTTCCTCCAATTCGGCAAATACACCTCCGTTGGTGTTGAGTTTGTCTCAAATTCAAGGCGGCGGTGGGTTATTAATTCTAAACAGTAATTCGTCTGCTTCCTCAAATTCATCACATCAGTCGCTTGTTACACCGGTTTCCGTAGCTAGCTTTGTATGTAACACCAACAACGGCAGAGGAATATCGAAACACGATAATCAAATAAAAAATTCACCTGTAATTTTAAAGCAAGAAGCAATGGATACTTGTTGTCGCCAACAATCGAGACAGAATGCCAACGGTAAACAGATGAATCAAAGAGAATCAAAAATGGACGTCTCAAACGACAACCTACGACAATCAATGTTCGATAATATGTCTTATAATAGATCAGATCGTGCTATAAATCATCAGAACGAAATGTCCAGCGCCCCTTCCACACCTTCCAAGCAAATGGACACTGGCCAAGAAGATGTTGCGGACGACTTTAAACATCAACCTTTCTGCAACGAAACAGTGGTCCTGTTGGGATCCAGAGGATCGTTGATCAATAAAAACGACGGATCTTCCATTATCAATAATGGATTTTTTAACGAAACGCTCGATCTTTCACAAGAAGACATTCAAAGAACTTTATCTGCCAATATGCCGTTGTGTTCAAGGGATTTAGAAACTCATCAGCAAAACAACACGGAAGTTAATAATAGAAGAACGATTGATAATAAACACGTACAGCATCATCCGCAAGATAATGCACTCGACACAGATTTGAATCCTATGGATTTTATCAATAATTGTGATGTAGTAGTATCACCAACTCATGTTGTGGATGACGACGTTTTTGTTAACTTAGACGCTTTTGATATGCTCGGGGAATTTCCCGATTTAGAGGTATTAGATTCCGCTCATACCGGATTGTTAGATGTTAATCCGTCCGAAGGCATAAGAAGTGATAAAACACACACAGAACAGCTACACAATCATCTTAATATGGAAAGCACAGCAAAAATTACCGACTACTCGCCTGAATGGGCGTATCCCGAAGGTGGTGTTAAAGTACTTGTTACAGGACCATGGCATTCATCTGGACCTTACACTGTTCTGTTTGATACATTCCCTGTACCAACCACACTTGTCCAAAGTGGAGTTTTAAGATGTTACTGTCCAGGTAAGTAAATTATTTTTAAGTGGCACGTGTTACTTGTACAATTTCAGCTCATGAAGCAGGTTTAGCAACGTTGCAAGTGGCTTGTGATGGCTATGTAATATCAAATTCTGTGATATTTGAATATAAGTTAGCACGACGAGAGGAACAAGGTTTACCAATAGAACCCAAAATTGAAAGATCGAATGATAATTTACTAAAATTTACTCTTTTGCAAAGATTAGAAGCTATGGATGAAAGGTTACAGATTAAACAAGAACCACAAGATGGCGATTTGGTAAGATTTTATTTTTATATTTAATCTTATATTTTCCATTTTTTAAATTTTTATACCATTAATGAATTAATAAAAATTATCGCGTCTTGGCTAATGATAACCCATAAAAATAATAAATTTTCTATTGTAAGAAACGCAGGCGGATGGTGGTGTCTTTACACTTCAAAGGTTTTACCTAGATTTTACCTTTATTTAATGTTTGATGTGGGGCCGCGACTTAGGCCCCTTTTTGTGATCCGGCACCTCCCTTAGAAGGGTTGTGTGGGGTTTTGACGGTAGCGTTGGCAGAGGCCACGAGAGATGAAAAGTCTCATGATTTTCTCCAAAACAAACCACAAGGCCGTCCGTATCAGTATTTCTAAGTTAAAATATTTATAGATTAAGCTGCCACCATTAACTCGGAAGCCAATACATCTGACCAAAACTCAATCCTTACCAAGATTTAATTCTTTCTAATGCCAACTCTCAATTACCCAAAGAAGGTGTAAAGTTCCAAAATAAAATATAAACAGTTTTATCTAACCTAATTTAATAAAAATAATTTAAGGGTTTACAAATTATGTACACCTTCAGGTTCATGAAAATATAACAAATTAAAAATAATCAAAGTTGACAAATATTAATTTACAAAGAGTAATCTAAATTTGATTTAACATAAAAAAAAGGTATTTCACTTAAAGATCGTTTATTCTGATAAGAGTTCCTTTTACCCCTTTTAACACTGATCATTCAGGTTTTCTATTAGAAAAATCATTTATCATTTTATTAGACAAAACTTTAAATTCAATTAATAAATATTTTCCTTTTAGCATTTATCATTCAAGATTTCTATTAAAAAAAATTATTTAACATATTATTTGACAAAACTTTTAATTCATTAAAATTTTCGATTTCTAATTATTTTCCTTTTTATATTTATCGTTCAGTATTTCCATTAAAACATTATTTAACATTTTATTAGTCTAAACCTTTAATTCAATAAATTCTTAGATAGTTATTTTTTTTTTAAATTTACAATTTACTTCAATGACTAAAATGAGAACTTCCTTCTTGCAAGTATCTTAATTCACGTCTACAATATCAAATTCAACAATTATTCAGTTTATTAAATCCAAATTAAAACAATCCGTTTTTACACTTTCGAGTAACAAGGCTAATTTAAACGTTATTGTCACTTTACATTGTTCAACAATAAAATACATTTTCGAATTACATACTTCAGCGTTCTCCCGCCTATCCTGACGTTTTTAGCGAACGCGATAAAAACATATTGTGTACTCACAAATTTTACGTCCAAACTTCGCAGTTATCCTGGTTCC
Organism: Lethrus apterus; assembly: GCA_018397195.1. Lineage (NCBI taxonomy): Eukaryota > Metazoa > Arthropoda > Insecta > Coleoptera > Geotrupidae > Lethrus > Lethrus apterus. Next base: position 7,917 of record JAFFZR010012769.1, on the reverse strand, counting down.
TTTTCTTCTTTATGATCGACCAAATAATCCTTATGATGATTTCACTGATTCACTCGCGAGAGCCTTGTTTATATAACACAATGTCTATTGTAATCGCATTAATATCCAGTTTATCAAACTTACCTCACGATTCACACCTGTTTACACCAAATTTTTAGACAATTCCGATTTGCAACACAAAAGAAACGTTACTTAAATTTTATGAAATTAGATTCTCTTCTCGAATCGCTCGATTACTCATTACAAATATTTGAATCGTTCCATCACTTATCACATTCGCGGACTTACTTCTTTCCTTCACGGATATGCCGAACTTTTCACAATTACTTTATTGTCACCTTTACTTCACGTACTCTCCTTCACGGATGAATCGTACTAAAACACGATTACTTCTTTACTTCGACCGATCGTCTTAGCGAACGCACTTGATAGCCGACAGTTTCGTCATATAGCTATTGAGCAATCGTCGTTTTTACCGGTGACTCTCCGGGAATTCCCCCAACGTCCTTCTTGCACAACTTTGCAGTTAAAAGCGGAATCAGTAAAGATACCATATCATGGTCCTTACCCCACGCTGCCTCTAGATGTGTCACAAAAGGAATCGTTAGCGATCTCCACGGGGAATTAGCACGATTTTCACGGGGAATTAAATAAAAATAATAATTTTCTTTCGTCGGTGATATTTATAGGCTCGGTCGTGACGTCAAAAACACGCCCCTAGTTTTACTCTCATTGGTCCAAAGTCTCGTTTTTCCCCGAATTGTGACTTATCCAATGTCAAATCCAGGTCTTATTTATATACATAAAATAATAACTAACCAGGCGACTTTATTCCTGGAAGTCTAATAATGGAAAATTTAAATTACAAATATGAAATATTAATCAACAACTTGTTTTTATAAATTTTAAATAATTCGAAGATAATTTTACTCCATCATAATTAATTCAATAATAATTCTTAAATTTAAAATAAAAATTTAAAATAAAAATCAAAATTCCTTATTTTTGAATAATAAATTTACGTATTCAAAATTTAGAAGCATCCACATCTGGCGGATGCTTACACTATCGATTTATTAAAATACAACTTTCATCATAATTAAAATATATTTAAATAGGTAGAAGACAGCACTTTATTTACACAATCAAATTTTGAAGACCGTTTAGTATGTTACTGTCAAAATTTAACATCAAGATTATGGAGACACGGAGAAGAACTGAGTGTTTCTTGGTTCACCAGTCATAAAGGCATGACTTTGCTTCATTTAGCAGCATCTCTTGGATATTCTCGTTTGGTATGTGCGATGCTGCACTGGAGAGCAGAAAATTCTTCACTTCTTCTTGAAACGGAAGTTGACGCTTTGAGTCAAGATGAAGACGGTTATACGCCTTTGGTTTGTTTTTATTATATTTTTAAAATTTATTTTCATAATTGGTGTTACAGATGTGGGCGTGTGCACGGGGTCACATCGAGACTGCTGTCATGTTATATAAATGGAACCATACGGCTCTAAACATGAGAAATTCGTCGAATCAAAGTGCGCTTGAATGTGCAAAGGCAAATAATCACATTGAACTTTTTAAAGAATTAGAAAAGTTGGAAATAAGGAGGGATAAAGCGAACATGCTCTTGCAATCAAATCTCTCCACAGTTGATATTTCATCACCAACAGTTATATCCCCAGCTAGTTCTGTAACATCTTTAACGTCAATAGCATCAACAAGTAAATCGCATGATGGAGTTTTCTTAAGACCTGGTGCAGTTACGAGGTTAAATTATAATTTTGATTTGATATATTTTTTCAATTTTGTTTTTATTTTAGAAGTGAATCGCATAAATACAGAATGTTGAATTTAGAACTGGACTCTCCTACATCCGAAACAAACAACATTATAGGATCGAACAAACTTTTAAGTGCTTCGCCGTCCTCGTTATATTCCGATGATAACGCAAATCAACGAAATAACACCGGACGTTTAATTAAAAGACCATCTGTAGATAGTGGAATACACATGGCCTACGGACAATCATCTGAGAACACATCAACACAACGATTGAAAACCACAAAGGCATCCAACATGAAGGACATACAAAAATTATCAAGGTAAAACATCTTATTTAAATAGATTGCGTTGTGTAATTTTTTGGTGTAGATTTGATAGGAGCATGTCTTTACCGTCACATTCTTCGAATATAAACTTAGAGAATTCGTTGGATAACGAAATGGATTCAATTCCGAGCAGGAGAATGGATATAGCATTGTGTAAGTTTAATATTATGAACTACTTCATTTATTGATGATATGTATTATGATTTGATATATATTTATGCGCTTGTGTCATTTTCTATATTTAAGGTATATAATTTTGAAATTTTTTATTTCTTACTGTTTAAGAATGGCTTCAATATAAAATGATTTATGTCCATTCGACACATTACTAAAACAAAATAGCCTCGTACATTCACTGTTAAATCGAGTGATTAAATTAGGTACTATGTTGTTAATAAACATGCAAACTAACAACGGGTGTTTACAAACTTTCGACATCTCAGTTGCTGTGGAGTATACAGCGTAGGTCTTTGCTTATTTCAAAACACTTAATTCAATAAACGTAAATTAAGTTACAAATGTCGTGATTGAAAGATTAAAGTTCAATTGTCAAAAGCTTACAAAATGTTGTAAGCTTTTAACAATTAATCTTTGAATCATGACATTTGTAACTTAATTGACGTTTACTGAATTAAGTGTTTTGAAATAAGTAAAGACCTACGCTTTACACTCCACAGCAACTGAGATGTCGGAATTTTGTAAACACCCGTTATTTTGAATGAGTTTTACTAATCACTACAACAAAATGTGACACAAGCGTAACTTTCATGTATTTAAACAACAAGTGAACTTAGAATAATGTTATGCATTAGTTGCACATCTCTACGTTAGAAAACAAGGTTGGACAACGAATCAGGCATGCCTTTCGTCTACACGTGTAATGTAACATGTAATGCTCAAATCAGTTTTTTGCATTTTTTGCAAAAATGTCATAGTACGTCATAGTCTAGACCGGTGAAAAGTACTTAAAAGTACAAGAATACGCAAAAAATTATACCGAGCAGTTTAAAAAAATTGTCGGTGACGTCACAGCAAATAAATGAAGGTGTTTAAAAAAGAATATTTTTTGCCAAGTTGTAGCTAAGACTGCCCCATTTAATAATATATTGGTTTGTTGATGATTAAATGACAATGGACCGCATTAGTGATGACGTCAAAAACGAGCACGAAATTTAAACTGCAGTCATTCACATTTTGACCGTCTTAAAACTGACCCTTATGGTTCATATAAATAGGTGTCAAATTAAATAGGACAATTTTGAATCTGCTGATAGGCACTTATTATAAACATGTAAAATACGAGGTTGTTATATGAGTATTATTCAACTTTTAAGTTTATATCGGTGTATATATATATCGCTTTAAAATGTAATAATTGTTTTAATTGAATTCTACAAAGCGATGCGCTTTTCTCCATCTTTAAGTTGGCATACATGTAATTTTATAGCTTCTCTCGGGGTACCAGATTTCTTTGTTTTGTTTTCTGTCTTCGTGCTTTCCGTGTCTTTCTTTGCGTGTTGTTTAGAGAAAGTTCAAACAACGGTTCAAATATGGTAGGAATCATGAGAGCTGGCGCGTCAAGGTCATATTTGAATTGTATGAATCAAGTTTCAGAAATTATATACATTTACTATATTGCATACTTCATATTTATCGATAATCTATGTGACATAACCTAAAAAATAGGTTAGCACAATGCCGTTGACATGTGACAAGTCAATCTTGCATTTAATAACGACATACGTTTTTGTTGTTCCATATAATTTACATAGCAGACTTACGTTTCAGTTTTTATCTCTTTCATCAACATGCAAACCGAATGCGAGAGGGAAACTCATAGTGTCGAAAATTGTTGCATTCAAATGGCCTTGACACGCCAGCTCTTGAGATTTCGACCATAACTAAAATGAAACACCAACAACACACAACTATCCTGACAACGAAACATATGACATATGACACATAACCATGAAACCATATACATAAAACGACACCTGGGAGAGAGGCTATGCAGTAATGCCAGTTCACATGCATGTAATATGCAGTGCCTTTTTGAATTTGTGTATAACGATTACAAGCAAAATTTTAAACGGAAACATATGGCGAAATATAAAGTTAGAAGTTGAATAATGCTCATATAACAATCTTGTACTTAACATGTTTATAATAAGTACATAACAGCAGATTTAAAATTGTCCTATTTAATTTGATACCTATTTATATGTACCATAAGGGTCAGTTTTAAGACGGTCAAAATGTGAATGACTGCACTTTAATGCTCGTTTTTGACGTCACACTAATGCGGTCCATTGAAGTCGCTATATTCTTGGGCCCGTTTTGTAGAACAGACTGTATATAGTATAGTGTAATAGGTCCGTGTCACATTTTTGGAAAATTGGAAAATTTTTAGTCCTGCAATATACACTGAGATGTTTCTCATGATCTTTCAGAAATTTAAGAATAAAAAATAATTGTTAAGTGGCAAATATCAATGTTTTAAAGTTTATTTTAAGGACAATTACTTTACTGTAAAAATTATAATATAATTATTATAATATAAAATAAAAGTAAAATATAAAACATTATTCTGAGTTCATAAAAGGTAAGTTATACAAAAGGAAATGCATGAGTATATTGGTTTTAATATGGTATATACCAAATCTTATGTTTGCTTTGATATTTTATAGCTTAATATAGAAAGGTGTAAAAAAAAATGGATGTAACTAATGGCTAATAATGACTCTAAAATAACACTAAATTTTGTGATTTTATATACATTTATGTTTCTAACAAATTCATAAAATGTGTTTAATGTGCTAAATTTGTTTTTGTTACTTTAACTCATGTTTGGATGTGGATATATAGGCGAAGTGGGTAGTGCCCCCCGCAGCAGTAGCCCCCTGATTGATGTGGAAGCAGTTTCAGATGATGAATCTGACACCCACAACAGTGTTGTAGGTCAGTGTGTCAAAAACTGTCAACTTTCTGTTGTCTGTCAGTGTTGTTTCACTGTTGTATCTAATTGTACTTACTTTCATGTTATCTGTCTATTTAAATACCTAGATTTCTACTAGAAACTAATTATAGGTATAGTTAATATTTTTGCACTAATAATTTATCAAAATATTTAACTGGTTATCATAAATTTATAACAATTAGAGTGCTTAGACAAATAGAACATAGTTTCCCAAATAAATCACATAATGATAATAACAATACTTAAAAAAACTAATATAATCATCTTTCATCCGGCTTATGCATACTGCTTTTATTGTAATTTTTTGTTGCTTTAAATGCCAACATTTTTCTTTACAATATCCGCTTGCTATTTTCATAATAAGAAATAATTATAGTGTAATGAATTCAAGCTTAGTAAATTCTAGTTAAATATCTGTAGTGGTTTGATTTGTAGATTTTTTTTGTATGTACATTCACATTACTCAACTACAATAAATACATATTGGTGTGTAGCAAACAAGCTTTTATGTGTATAAAATTGTTTTGCAAATTAATTTTTTTTATACATAATATATTGCGAAAATTAACTAATTGTAAACACATCTCAGGGGAACAAGATGCCAGAGTTCTCACCTTGGCTGAACAGATAATTGCAGCAATGCCAGATCGTATAAAGGTATTTTAATATTTATTTCTTGATATACATCTTCCAGCTACTTAATGTATTTGATTAATATAGAATGAAAGTGAAGAAATGATGCTTGATAACAGTCCCGGACCTCCAGAAACGCTGCAATCTAATGACACACTTACCGATGTCTTTATGGAACCCTTACTAGATCAGTCAACTTCGAGTTTTGAATCAACAGAATTCAACTTTGAATTTTCTGACCATAACTACAGGTTAGTAATATATCTCATAATTAAAAAATTAAACAATATATATAATTAGATACAATGACGTCGGCACGCCTACTTCAAGTTTGAGTCCTGCATCATCAAGTTGTTTGCAATCACCTTGTTCGTTTACTCTTGATTCTCCTTCACCACCACCTACAACAGCTGATTTTTGCGAATTCTTCCAAGCGTCTGGAAGCGTTTTTGAAAGAGATTTTTCAAATCTTACTTTATCGGGTAAGTTGTTCCACACTTCACAGCTTCTGTACTTTGAAAATAATCACATAAACCTGTCCAGTATTATTTTCGTATATTTACTTTTTTATTTATGTATATTTTGTCTGTAGATCAAGAGCAAAGAGAATTATACGAAGCAGCAAAAATTATACAGAAAGCATACAGATCGTATAAAGGAAGACAACAGGAACAAGATAAAGAACGCGCCGCCGCTGTAATTATACAAAATTACTACAGAAGATATAAGCAGTATGCATACTTCAAACAAATGACGCACGCCGCTATGGTCATACAGAATGGATTCCGATCCTACTGTGAACACAAGCGGTTTAAGAAAAGTCAAGAGGCTGCTGTATGCATTCAGAACTATTACCGTAACTACAAGGAGCAGGGGGGTAGGGGAAGCAGGGAAGGTACACCTGCAGCAGGTCTCAAGTAAGTTCACGGGAGATTGGTTTGCTGGTTTTGGTGTAAAATTCTCATATTTTTGCATATGCTATGCGATGTTTGCTTTTTTCTGGATTAAATTGATTTGTGTTGTGTGTCCAGCAGTGCGCAAATTGAATTAAAACGCAATACGCAGTTGGTTACATCTGTTTTTGCTTCTTTGCAACTGAATTAAAATTTATTTTTTTTTTATTGTATGTGTATGGTACTGGCCCTAACGCCCCATAAGCTTAACGCTTGTCATGATTTGCGGGGGCACCGTTTAAGTGTAATTTGTGTGTGTAAAGTGTCCCATGGCTTTGTTACTATCATCTCCTCGCCGTAAGAGATGTAGCACTGTTAATTATGCCAACAGCGAAAGCTGACTCAGGAGGGTACCGGACACACCAGGAGATTCCTACCCAAGCGCGACTCGAACCCTCGACTCTCACACTAAGAGTCCGGCCTTCTTACCACTAGGCCTTGACTTGGATATTGTTTGTTTTTGTTTTATTTTTTGTCGAAAATTGTTGGCTCAAGCAAAAAGAATTTCTATTAAAAATTACAATACTATGATTTTTGGGTTTGAGTTTTCTATGACTAGAACTACAGAAGTTTTGCTTGAGCAGGGTGACCAGATTTCCAACCCATTAATGCTGTACACACGTTCAAGCTCCCGCTCCCCTCTTTAGAATAAAATATACAGGGGGTGTTCAAATTGAACTCGGCACTATTGCCAACTTTGTTACTACTAAAGATACGATGTTGGTTAAATTACCAAAGTAGTAGCGTTTTTTCTTCCGATTACGATGGTAAAATTTTAAAAACAATTGACTTCGCATTTTCGAGATATTAAAAATAACAACATTTTTTATTTTTTAAATGGAATACTTATATATTTATGTAGCAGTCGGTAGAAAATGAAATTTTGCACTTCTTATACTACTATAACCCAGAAATGAAAAACAAAAGAGCTACGACGATATTAATACAGTTCACCGCACATGGGATAACTTCGTTAGTAGAGAAGCTATGGGGTTGGTCAATACATCAAAAATGTGTAGTTTTTTCTGCTGATTACAATGGCATACTCTTCTAATAGTACAACCGTAAAATGAAAGGTCAAATTTTAATATAAAATAAGTAAATGAGTATCAAAGCAAGCAGTTGGAAAATACGATTCGCAATTATTTTTTTGAGTATGTCATTGTAATCAGCAGAAAAAATATTTTTGGTGTATTGACCAACACTGTAGCTTCTCTACTAACGAAGTTATCCCCTGTGCAGT
>JAFFZR010012768.1:0-17065 GCA_018397195.1 Lethrus apterus | reverse complement strand
TTATCAATACCTCGGCATGTTCTGATCAAAGACTCTGCCACGATAGAACTCCATGGGTGCTGCGATGCATCACAGAATGCCTACGGAGCCTGTATTTACTTACGAGTTTCACATTCAAATAATTCATATTCTACAAAATTATTGTGTGCCAAAGCCAAAGTTGCTCCGCTGAAGACGAAAACAATACCTAAACTAGAACTCTGCGGCGCCTTACTTCTAGCACAACTTTATGAAAGGGTAAAATCCTCTTTAAAGATGGAATTCCATTGTTGTTACTACTGGTGCGATTCCACCATTGTTCTAGGTTGGATAAAAACGCCACCAAATTTGCTAAAGACATTCATTAGCAACCGAGTGTCTGAAATACAGCGTTTAACTCATTCGTCCTGCTGGCGTCACATTCCTACACAAGATAACCCAGCTGATATTTTGTCTCGTGGAATCAATCCCAATCAATTGTCAGTTACTAAGGCTTGGTGGAATGGTCCAGAGTGGTTACGTTCTGACAGCACCCAATGGCCTAAGCTCTTATCAGTACCATATATCACTGAACTTCCCGAGGTGCGTAAATCATTAGTCTCGCAAAAGTTAAATTCTCTTCTTAAAAGGTATTCTAGTTTCACTAAACTAAGAAGGATTGTAGCTCTTTGCTTAAGATTTGCAAATAATTGCCGAAAGGGCAAATCACGACAAATTGGGAACCTTTCAGCGTCAGAACTTGAAAATTCCTTAAACATTCTCGTTAAAATATCTCAGCGTGAGAGCTTCACACGGGAGTTGCACGACTTACAAAAGGGAAACTGTGTGGATCCAAAAAGTAACATTCTTCCGTTAACACCATTTTTGCATACCGATGGTACAATCCGCGTCGGGGCAGGCTTCAAAATTCCAAATTTACCTTCACTAAGCAACGACGAAGCTAATTTTCAAGGATGAGCACGAAAACCAGCTTCATTCTGGTCCAAATGCCTTACTTGCATCCCTCAGACAAAGATTTTGGCCCATATTAGGAAGAAGCTTGGCAAGAAACACAGTCAGAACTTGTATCAAGTGTTGGAGATTCAAGGCAAAGCCGATACATCCGGTTATGGGTAATTTACCAAGTGCACGCGTTCAACCAATGCCTCCATTTTATACGAACGGCGTCGATTATGCAGGTCCTTTCCTCATAAAGGATCGAAAGTGTCGAGGTTGTAAAACGAGCAAATGCTATGTATGTCTTTTTGTTTGTTTCGCTATAAAAGCCGTACACATAGAACTAGTTTCGGAGCTATCCACTGAAGCTTTTATAGCTGCACTTCGACGCTTTTCATCGCGCAGAGGCAAACCTGCACATATCTATAGCGACAATGGCACCCATTTTGTTGGCGCTAACACTGAACTAAAGGAACTTTACAAATTCCTGTCAATTAACGAGGTACAAATTTCAAAGTCAGCTGCCAATGAAGGCACAGATTGGCATTTCATACCTGCCTCATCACCTCATTTTGGGGGTTTATGGGAGGCTGGGGTTAAATCGACAAAATACCATTTAAAAAGAGTCATGGGAAACGCCTTGCTCACCTTTGAGGAAATGTGTACTGTACTCACTCAAATTGAATGCATCCTCAATTCTCGCCCCCTCACTCCACTCTCCTCAGATCCCAATGATTTTGAAGCTCTTACCCCAGCGCACTTCCTAATCGGAAGACCATTTGTTATCAATCCTGATCCTGACTTGACGGAAACGCCTCAAAATCGCCTGTCACGTTTCCAACTACTACAGCAGCTGAATCAACACTTTTGGAAACGATGGGCAAAGGAATACCTCTCAGAACTTCAGATGAGATACAAGTGGAAAGAAAATAGGAAGAACATTAAGGAAGGTTCACTGGTATTAGTGAAGGTGGACAACCTATCTCCCTCCAGATGGCGGCTAGGTCGAGTAATCCAACGGCATCCAGGAACCGATGAAATTGTGCGTGTGGTTTCAGTTAGAACAAATAGTAGCATAAACGTTCGGTGTGTAAAGTGTGTCCTCTTCCTATAGAAGATCCAGAAGAATAAGCTTTATTTTCTTGAAAGCATTGCCTTTCAAGGCGGGGGCATGTTCAATTTCGACTAGGGGAGCGGTGCGCGGGAGCGAGGCGCAAAGAAACAGAACCAGCAGTAGTCGTCTGAATGTATCGTTGTTCGCATGCACGCAACTTTTTGTACTTTATTATATATGTTAAGTGTTAATATACGACAAAAATAAAAGTAGTTTCATTTTACTTTCAACTCAAAGTTGAAAAGCGCAAATCGCACAATGTGTGTTTAGACATTATTCGCCATAAATGATGATTTGGCTTATTGAAAGGTCGATTTAGAAGACTTCGAATGTTGGACAATTTGGATTTAGTTTTGAGTGCTCAAATTATTATGGCTTGTTGCATTTTACATAACATATGCATTGAGTTTCATGATATACAAGCAGATCCTTAAGATTATAACCAACCAGAAGAACAACCGTTTCGTGCAGAAGTAAATATGACAACAAGTATTCAACAAAATGTTTAATTTATAAACCCGTTTTTGATTCAATTATAATGAAATGTTTTAAGTAAATTTTATTTGGAAAATTTGTAGTGTTGCACCCTCCATGTACTGTAACTCTTCATCAATTTTTTCCGTTAATGTTTTCTGGCCACGAAAGTTGTTTTTCTTTGTCCAAATAATAAAGATGCCGCAAAATGTTCATCAAACAGGTATGCAACTATTTCAATGTTAAGATTTTCTTTTCAACAAACCTGTTTGTGCCCTTTAATAATCTGCTTGATTTAATAGCAACTTGTACGACAAATTATTTTCTGCGTCATAGAAAGTAATACACATTTGTTTCCATTTTAAATATTATTTTACAATTTAACACGAAAACCAAAAACTATCCAAACCAAAAAAAAAAAAAACACTTAAACCTAGCCTGTCCTCAAACAACATTCATTTTCGCGCCAGCTCGCCGGTGCTTGGGCTTCAAGTCTCAACCATCAAGGTCCTTGAAAGGTAAGGGGGAACCGACTAGGGCGGCTCCTAAATGATCAGCTGTTTTGAAAAGAACATGGTGCGTAGCGCCTCGAATCGGTTCCAAGTCGCTCTATGTAGTGAAAGGAAAGCAGCTATTAAAATCAGGGACCAAGGTAGACATAATCTCCAAGATCTTTTCCAGTGCTTCGTCACGTGCATTTCGGTCCTTTTGTATGATGATAATTTGTGATTCCAAAGGCACCAATGTTGTTCAAAATATATATTGCTCATTCCTTGCAAGATTTCTTTACGGTTGCCAAACGAAATCCCCGGAAACTGTTGATTAATGTGTAACTTAAAAATTTATCCTGTTCCGGATGTTTCGATTGTTCGCCACAAGTGCGTCGCCACTGTTTGTCGGGTTGCCCTATTAGTAACGATAAAAACGCACGGAGATTGACAGTTTGTGGCGCCAGAAAGTACAACAAAAGCGTACTCAACTGACGAAATTAAAGATGGCACCAGTTTTATGGAACCTCTTGAATTAAGGTTCCACGTGCAAATAAACTGGCGCCACGCGACTGGCGCTACTAATCATTGTGGAAAGTTAAATGGAAACAAATTCTGGCACCAGCGATTTGGCGACACTAAACTGGCATCTTACTGGCGCCAGTAATCCATGCATGTGGAAACTTAGCTTAAAAGTTGAAACAAATTCTAGTGTTAGCTCGGAGATGAGTGAAGTAAGAAGTAAGTAAGTAAGAAGAGTATGAAAAAATGTGAAATTAAGAAGACAAGTACGAGAACTGAGAAAATGGAAAAATAAGAAAGACAAATAGAGCAGCAAAAACGGACTACTATGAACTACTTAAAGGAAATTATATACAGGATCATTCTGAAATATCTCACACTATTTAAATAGGTGATAGCTGACCTTGGCGGGAATAACGTGAAATGTTGCAAAAGAATTGATGATTCGGCGTTATTTTCATATTTTACTAAAAATCATTTTTTTTCTGTAACATCTTTCAACATAAGACCGTCATTTTTACATCGGTTTTAACTAATGTTACCTAATACCTGTTAAAATGTTGAACCTATTTCAGAATCATCCTGTATATGCAGTATTAGATGTATGTATGTATCGGTTTCAAAACATCTTTCATCGTTGTCCGATGCCTAACTTCCATTCAGTTCTATTGTTCCATTGGTCTTCCATGGTCTTCCATTGCATGGCGATTCTGGGCAATCTTCCTTCTTCCATCCTTTGAACATGTCCATACCAGATTAGTTGTTTTGTTTCTATATCTGTTTGTTTGTTTTGGGACTCCAATAAATATATGTACATAGTTATTTATTATTTCTGTGCCTGTGCCTTTCTTCTTTGTCTCTGTTAATACCACAACCTCAGTAACTCGTGTGTGATTTCTTCCACTTTTCCTTTAATTCCCTGTACATTCCAAGTGCGAATGTTCGTATTCCTTTTTCGAAGCTTTTGTCGTCTTCCGTGTGATCCCTCCGAATTTCCGAAACAATTGTTAGGCTTTTTAGTAAGTTTAGGTTTTCCAAGTGACAGGGAACTAGCCTGCTTTAACCCCCAACCTGGAGGACCGGGTAATTTTTTTTTAGGTTTTCTTCCTCTAGGTCTGTTATTAAAAGATTAACTGACAAAAAATTTGAACTGCTTAATGACGTTTTATAATAATATAATATTAGATGTTCAGCATTAAATATCTTGATTCATACCTGTTATCTGTGGAGAATTCGGTGTACCACAAGGATCTACTTTAAAACCATTTTTATTCGTAATTTTTATAAACGACTTACCATAACATATCAAATAAGACTATTTAAGCGGATGGCACAAGCGTTCTTTTGTTATAATAAAGAGGAGCTCTTAATTGCAGTGTAGCGTTTGAGGAATTGAGTGAGTGGTATAAAATTCTTAACGTTGAAAAAACAACATTTATTTTAAAAATGTATTCTAGAAAAATAATTAAAAAAAAACTTAGCAACGATGACACGATAAGAGAATTCGAAGTACGAAAAGGGTTAACATAATGAAACCTGCTACCCACAACCTTATCTAGCCTTAAGATTAATAAGGGAAACCAAATAAACAGAAGCGGAATATTGCCTTCAATGTCTTGTGCGAATCAGAAAATAATTTGGAAAACAACAAAACAGTTAATAGCAGCGGCAGAGTCAATAGAACTATAATTCAAAGCAAGGAAAACTAAATTCATAAAACTAAGTCTCAATAACCAACTCAATCGTAAATAATATGTAATAATTTATATGCAGAACGAGACAACGTTGGATTTCTAAGAAGTAGAAGACTACATGTACTTAGAAACCTTAATATGTAACACGATGAAGAAACAGAATACGAATAGCGAAACGTAATAACTGGGCCGGTAGGCTAAAGAGGATATAAAAAAAAGGGATTGTCGAACAAAATAAAAATAAGACTTTAAATAAGGCCAACCCTAACAAACGGATGCGAAACCTGGATGACAAGACAAATCAACAGAAAGAAAAATGTTAAGAAGGATTTATGGAGGAAAGAGAACAGAACCTGGCTGGGAGAGAAGAATAACCGCAGAGCTGTATGAACTTTACGGGGAGAAGCAGATTGGGGACTTTATCAAAATACGAAGATTGCAATGGCTGGAGCACCTCGATAGATTGGACAACACAATGGAGGTAACGTGGAAAATACCGGAAGGGAAACAAAAGAAAGGACGACCAAAAAGGCGATGTAGAGAAAACGACATGAAGAGCTGACAAATTAGAAATTTGAGAGAAATTGTAGACCGAAGTAGATGGAAGCAACTTATTTACCTCCAGGCCTATATGGCCTATTTATACTGTTATTTATTAATGTGTTTATATTTTTTTACTTTCTACATCACTGGTAATAAATAAAGCATCTTATCTATAGAGCAAGTTTTTTATTTTAATTTATATGTCGTTATTAATTTTGGATTTAATCAGGTGTCAATAATAATAATAACAATAATAATTAAGAAAGTACTTCCATAGCTATTTACTTTTTTTTTAATCCTACCATTCAATTTAATAGAACAAATTTCAATTAAATAATAAAGAAAGAAATTATTAATTAGTTCGAATAATTTTTAATAAAATTATGTATTTTAGAAATCAATTTCATTAAAATCGTGCATTAGTGCATATTTGATACTTTTATTCACATTTCATTCATGTTGCTTCATTGGTATTCTTCAGTACTGCGAAGAATGAGTATGATCCTTTACTTATCTACAAAAATTCGTTAAAAAATGAGCATTTTATTGCGTATTTTTTACACTTACGTTAACAAACGTGGCCAAAGTTAATGGGGAAAATTTTCCCATAGTGAAGTAAATTGGACGCAACATTCGAGACATATTGATCATCATGCTTCGTTTAAAAGACGTGTTTGCTAAGACCCAGTTTCCTTCGTATAATTTTACTGGTATATCTTCAGCCTGAAATAGAAAATTTTAATTTTGAAAATTAAAATGAAATTTTCCTCATTGATGAGGAGAGAAACGTCACCAATTTGTTCAATTTCACTACGAAAAACAAAACAATCTCGTGAATTTAGAGTTTTTGAATTTTTTTTTATTGTGTTGCAAAATTTTTGTTACAAAATTCTAAAAAAATTATCATAAAGCGTTCAAAATTTTAGTGAAGTGATATAAATTTATTATTTTTGACTTACGCTATTTGTCACTTTATTACCAAAAAAGCAGTACATTCCTAGTTGGCATTCGATTGCAATTAGATACATTAACTGGGATCCAAATGAAGAATTGGTGATAGAAACCTATTTACGTGGATTGAATAAGATAATTAAATGACTTAACTATAAACAACAAGCTCGTATAACTTACTGAAGAAACCAAATACAAACAGGTGCAAAACACTATCAATGATATCAACATCTGGGCAAGTATAATATACGTATAAATTTCTTCAATTCGAGTACAAATTCTAAAAAAAATCTTTTAAAATTAGCGTTATAGATAAGGAACCACATACTTTAATACAACTTGAAGGTGTCTAGTAGTTTTGTTCATTTCTAAAATCATTTCTCTGTTTAAATAACTTGAATCGTCAATGACCAATTGTTCGGGGATTTTCAATCTTTGAATGCATCGTTGGTAAATCGTTTTAAACGCTCCTTGAATTACAAGAAAATGGGCGCATATGTAGCAAAGTATAGCTACATAAAGTGTATCAAAACCTAAAAAAAGTATTAATATGAATCCTTAATAAAAACATAATTATTTTTGCCTTCTTCTGTGAGGTAACTTACCCACAATTATCCACGCAAAACTAAATCCCCCAAGACACTGATAAAAAATTGCCATCGCAAATCCAAATGATGATGACTTGTAATCAAAAGGAATGCGACTATAGTATGGTAATTTAAAATTCTCCAAATGTGTCGTCGTTCCATTTGTCCCATTACCCTCCATACCCATCTGCGGAGCCATAAATAAACTTTTAATTGATGCCAAACAAGCAGTTACCGAAACCGATATGCAAGCGCTCAGAAACGATTTGGTAGCGATGTCTTTTATTTTTTTCTCTTTGGTAATAATTTCTTGCGGATAAAACTCTTCACAAGATTCATATATTTTTGCGTAATCGCTGAGAATTTCAATTATGCCTAAAATTTCCTTGCGAAAATAGAACCAAATGCAGACTTTAACGTTCGATAACAAATGCGTCATTCCGGTGTTGGCGTTCGCCACAAGCGCTTCCAGATCCGAAGCCGTGTCCGAAAAGCACAACAATTCGGACGGGGTGAAAATTAAACAAGAAAACGTCACCACGACCAAATTATAAGAAAAATACCAGAATTTTACGTTGGATTTGGCGCGTTCGTTTGGTATCCAAAGTCCCGCACATTTGAGAATTACCTCGTTTACGTGAAAAAATGCGTTTCCTTCCATTGTTACTTTCAAAGGATTGTCAATCTAACTTATGGTTAAAATGAATAAAACTACATCTGTTTAATTTAAAATTTAATATTTAAAAATGAGAGATGTATTTAAATTGTTGGTAATTATCCGTTTGTAATGAAACATGCATTGATGAATTTATTAATATTGAATTTATTAAGGTGTGTATAAAAATGAACGTTGCGCAGTTCAATTCATTTCCAACCGTATTCCCCACTAAATGCAAGAGAAGAAGTTACATATTTGAAAATATAATGAAATTTTATAATATTGTCAAGTGAGCAGCGCCGCAATTGTGCGTTGATACATACCTACGTAGAATCATGAACTACCAAACTGATTCATTTTTTTCTTAAGTTTGCTTTTGTGTTTTGGAAGATTGTTTATTCTTTCTTCGAAAAGAAGATTATTTTTAAAATGATTTCACGCTATACTTTTTAGGACGTTTTAATTATGATCAATTTTACTAAAGCTTTGAACCGTTGGCTATAGACTACCGACAAGATTTTTTTCTGAAACAGTTGATGACAGCGTGCCATAAATATGTCTGGATATGACACACTGAATAGGAAAAATTCCACAAGCCCTAAAGGTATTTGACTTTACAACAAATTCTAAAGGTGGTCCAAATAAATAGTAAATAATCTAATAACTTCGAAACGACAAGAGTTAATGTCATTCTTAAAATGAAGAAATGTACACATTGCGCAAACTTCACAGATTGCACAATTGTTTTTTGTTGCTAAAAGTTACAGAATGCGGCGGAAAAATCCAACTTCTTTAAAATTAAGATTAATAACAAAAGAAGTTGGTAAAAGTTACAGAATGCGGCGGAAAAATCTAAACTGAAATATTGCAATAATTTCTTAAATCTGAAAAATTACCCAATTTTCAAAACTCGAAAACGCAACTCATGTTGGTCGCAGGAATATTTCGAGCAAAAAATATAGTGAAAGTAGAACTGCCGTTTTTGCGGATTGTATTTCCATAGTGTTGCCGATTTTAAATGAAATTTGAAAATCCAAAGAAGAAGAAAAATGAGCATACCGATACCGCCACACAATTCGGTTGCGTTTTATTTTAACATGATTTTATTGGAAAAATAACGAGTTAATTTAAAAAAAAAGAGCAAAAGAAAAACAACAAACGGATATAAAGTGTCAAAGTTGTGAAGACTTTCTTTTTAAGGAAGTTGACTATGGATTAAATATTGTTAGAATTTCTAACGAAGCAGGAAAAGCTCTTCTGTTTGGAAATAACGGGCAAGAGAAAAGTGGTCGGAGAACTACATTTATAAAAAGAAAGAAGGTTAATTTTTTTATTATAATTTTTTCAAGAATCTAAAAATCTTTTATTTTCAGCTTACAGTATTGACTACACTATGTTCGTAAATTCGGAGCAGTAAATTAAAATTCTCACTTAAAAAAATCGCTCACCGATTGGCTACTTGCGAGACACATTTACACAATATAAATTGTCGTATTCGCAACCAGATTTCCGGTATTTAATGTTTGCATGTGTGACAGCTGACAGGTGTCGACTTTAAAGTATTTAAAAAGTCATTTATTGTTTGTTAACAATATAAATTGCCCAATAAACTTAGTTTAAACAAGATTTTAGTTTCTCCAAAATATCTGATTCGTAAATATTAGGTAGTCTAAAAAGTATTGAGCCTTTGGACGTCATAATAGAGAATACATTTAATGTTAATGGAAAATAACTTTATGAAACCACATATGCACCACTTTGTTCGACGACCTTCTGCCATTTTTCCGGCAACACCATAATCCCGTTGCTATAGAACTTCTGTGGTTTCTGGTCACGTGGTTTTCACAGGCCTATTTTGAACCTAACTTAATACCATTCAGGGAGTTCTGCAGAGACCGAAACAAATGATAGTCTGGCAGTGCCAGGTCTGGGCTATACGGTGGATGCATTACAACGTTTCAGTCAAGTTCTTTCAATTTCTGACGGGTCCTTAGAGATGTTTGCGGTCTGGAGTTATCAGCGTGGTATACGACACCCTTTCTGTTGACAAGTTCCAGCCGTTTCTTTCGAACTGCTAGGTGCAATCGCTCTAATTGTGGACAGTCGAAGTCCGAGTCTATCGCCTGGCGGCAACAGCTCGTGATGGACGATGCCCCTCCAATCCCACCAAACGCACGGCATAACCTACCTGGGCGTCAGTGTGGGCTTTACCGAAGACTGTGGAGCTTTTCCTCGCTTCGACCACGATCTTTTTCGCATATTGTTGTCGTAGGTTATCCACTTTTCATCACTCGTTATCGACCGTTTCAGGAATGGCTCGAGTTCATTACGTTTCTTCATTCGAAGATAGAAATTCGATCAAGTAAATTTTTTGTAGTCAGATCATGTGGCACCCAAACGTCGAGTTTCTTTTTATAGCCAGCTTTCTCCAAATGGTTTAATACTGTTTGGTGATGGATGTTTAGGTTCTTGACGATGTCTTGACTGCTTACATGCCGGTCTTGCTCGACTTTTGCCATAATATCATCCACTTTTTCTGTGATTGGTCGCCCACTGTGAACAGCATCTTCCAGAATTTCCAGAACGAAACTGAACCATCTTTTGGCCGTTGCTTTTGATAAATTATCTTGCCGATAAACAGAACAAATGTCTTCACGGGCCTACGCAGCATTTGAGTCTTTATAGAGATAAAATTGTAAAATGTAGCGCAGTTTAGCGGAAAGTTCACTCATCTTCATGGCGAAATATCTTACGTCAGAGAATAAGAAATCCAACCATTTTTTGCACATCTACTAGCTTCAAATGTCAGCTCTCAAATGACGTCGGCATGCCCAGCTGCGACTCATATGCCCTGTGATTCAGGACACTAATACTATCTCGTGAGCAAAAGGCTCAATACTTTTTAGACTACCTATTAGTAGCAAATAATTATTAACAAACAAAATAAATATGTTTAGAAATTAAAAATTTATTACATTTTTCTCCTTTATAAGTGATTGCATATATTCAAAAGAAATTGCACGAAATCGCATCTAACAATAACCGAACAAAAGTAGAATTGGACGTCTAAATAATACGATCAGTGTCGGCCGAAAATTGTTCCAGTGTAATTCTGGCTTATGTATTTACTCCTCCGAATTCACGAACATCGTATAGTTTAAATGAAATTTGTAAATCCAAAGGAAAAAAAATAACCGATACAACTAGAGGGTTGGGTTGGATTTTAGACTTTTTAAGATTAAAAATTAAAATGTGTAACAACAACAAGAAAAAAGAAATAACGGGCAAGAAGTGGTCGGAGGACCACATTTATAAACAGAAAGGATACTTTTTTATTATATTTTTTTCAAGATTCTAGAGTCTTTTATTTTCAAAATATAGAAAACGTTAAGAAATACACATAAATATTTCTGCAAGCTTTTTGCATTACTAAGGCTTCAAAGCCACATTTTCTTTTGTTTTTAAGCTTTTTAATTTATATGTATGTATGTATTTTTATTCGGCTGTACTTCTTTCTGTCCTGCTCTGTTATTACTGCATTGTGAATTTGTGCTGTGACCATAGTAAAATACAAATGAAGAATTGTAGAATTTTTGAAATGAATTCCAGTATTTCACTGGACTTTTGTTTCATCTTTTTCCACTCAGCACAACATATAACAAAGATTTCATATACTAACGTCAAATAACTACATTTTTTATTTACGTTATTTATTAAACCGATCAAAATTCATCGTCTTTTACAAAAATTGAAGATAGCATATCAAAATTCCAGTTTTGTTAACATCAAATCACTTAGGACCATCGTTAAAATGACAATTACGGAGAAATTGGCCAAAGCTCAATTTATAAAGTAGATGAGAAAATCGACCAGACGGAGAGCGAACTGGAAAAAGTTGCCGAGGAAATAATGTCAAGGGAAATGCGCGAGAGAGTATGGTGTGAGATAAGTAAACTGAAAAAGGAAAAGAAATACGCCGAGAAACAGTTGGATTCTTATAGGAAAAGATTGAAAGAGAAATTTCGTAGATTTAAGAATTTATCACACTCTCTCAAGTAATGATATGTAATCACTGTATATTTGTTTCGTAATGTAATGTTATTTAACTATAAAAAATAATAATAATAATAAATTAATAACAAATTAGCAGAAAATATGTAATAACCATAAACCTGGTGTACTTATTACACAGGCTCATTCTGAAATAGATCCTGACCTTAACCCAAAACCAGATCCGCAAAAACGGCAGTCCTATCATCATTTTAAATTTTCGAAAAATTTAATTTTTTTCTATGGTCCTGTACGGTTCTGTGTTCATTTTAATATGTTTCGCGTTGAAAATCACGTTTCTTTGGCGGGAATAACATGGAAATGTTGCAAAACAACCTTTATTGATGATAATTCGGCGTCATTGTCATATTTTACTCAAAACTTAAAATATATTTTTTTGGCACATCCTTCAACATAGGACCGTAAAATTGTTCATATATGGCGTTGGGTTATTGTCAGCTATCACCTGTTAAAATATCAGTACTTATTTCAAAATGACCCTGTATAGGCAAAGACTAAGTAGGTAACAAACTTGAGATGTCCAAAAACTAGAATTGATCACATAGATTGCAAATCCTTTTTAAATTTTGTCCTAAGAGGCAAATATGTAATGGTTGATTTAAATTACGCGATACGCCACCTCGCGACAAACTTTTACACTAGCGACAAAGGGACATCAGTAATTAGTATCCTGCGACTGATACGTCCATTTTGCTAATTTCCGTTTGTTTGTTCAATCATTATTTTTTGTGTAAATCGCCTTTTTTCAAAGCTATTAATTGCTAATATTTTCAATTGTACCTTTGTCAGTAGACATGTTTTATGAATAGCAGCGCCACCAAGGGTAATGTAAATTGCCAATATGAAAATAACCCAATTAGAATTATATAATCATGCAGATTTGTGTATGGGGTTGCATACTTTGCAGGTACGAAAAATAAATTTACTGACACCTGCGCCGTGCTTCCACCTGTTGCACAAGTTTGAAATAGCAACACGGATCTATTCCAATTTTGTGTGCTGCCGCTAGACTTCGGTCGTATATTGTACGTGTGGTAAATTCTTTTTCACGAGTTGTCAGAGACGTAGTGATGTAGCGTGTACGGCGTGTATGGGTGTGTGGAAATATGTTGTTGATGCTTGCCAATGTGACTGTTACGTAGCGTTCGAGGTGTTAATTGCTTAAATATGTTTTTAAAGTGTACGGCTAAGAGACAATTTTGTCCTTTTTGATTAGTTCGCTGTTCCAAAGTTGCTTTGTGTTGTACTTAATTTCTGTGTGTTGTTACGTTACGTTAATAACGATGGCTTCGTCGCAAAATTCCATTATAACGTTCTGCTTTTTCGCATTATTCTTAATCAAGGTAAGATTACATTCACGCCTTCGAAGGAACTTTCTACGCGCGGACACTTCTTGAATATACACTTTTTAAACTATATATTACCATCCGTATCCGCAGGTATTTCTATTTGTAAACACATGTATGCATATTATTTAAATACAATGAATTTTGTCGTTAATAGCGTTCGACATACTTTCTAAATCGATTAGAAATATTAAAATGTTATTGGCATATGTATTACACAAATCCGTACCAATTTCAAAATATACTTATTTGTTGAATAATAATTATTTAAAAAATAATAAGTTAAAAGTATTTGTGTAAGTATTAGGATCAGGATGTCCTGTTTATGTTAAATACGACCTCATACACGTATAAATTTTTAAATTATAAATCATCGAGTTTTTATAGAACGTCATGAACTCACGTACGATTTTATTCCATTTAAGCGAAAGGAAATCAATAATAAAATAATAATAAAAGGTAATAAGAGCGTTTAGGATATAAATTTGAAATTTCCGTTTGGATTATTTGTATATTTTAAAGGAAAAACGCAAAATTTTTGAGCGCCAAAACAATTTTGAATTTTTTTAAATAATATAACCTTACAAAGCTTATTTTTTCTCTTTTATGTACTTTATGTGTTGGATTAAATAAGCGACAAGGAAAAATATTTCCATTCCAACCTTCGTTTTTCCCTTCCATTTCCTTTTTTTCTCCGTGAGCTTCTCAACACACAGGGTCATTCTGAAATAGATCCTGATATTTTAACAGGTGCTAGCTGACCTTAACCCAAACCCAAACCCGCAAAAACGGCGGTCCCATTTTCATTTTAATTTTTCGTACGGTCCTGTGTCCATTTCAATATGTGTCGCGTTGAAAATCAACTTCATTTGGCGGGAATAACATGAAATGTTTCAAAACAAACTTTGTTGATGATAAGTAGGTGAGCTTCTCAACATTTTTCTTTTCCCATGTGTAACTTGTTTTGGCTTAGTGGTTAAAATTCATCGTTATTTAGGGATGTAAGCCTTTTATAAGGTACGATGAGATTGGATTATAAATAATCACCTTTAAAAACAAACAGCCTCTTCATTCTTCTTTCATACAACATTTGAATATTTAAACACATTACCTCCATAAAAGGCTTTCACATTCGTAAATTCGTGCTAAATTTCAGGTTGCTTAAGTTTTCGTAAACATCAATACTGGCCAGATTTAGCTTCGCACTATTGAAATGTGCATATGTTTTATTACTTATGCATCTTCCATGATCGAAAAGATCAATATTGTTAATAATATTTTTTCACAGAAAAAGAAGTACATTTGTAGAATTTTAATTTAGTGCCCAATGTTCTCAAGGGTATAAGGTTACTCATTTCTTAAACATGTGTTCGCGATATGTTGTTCTATTTCTTTGCGTTTTTACAACCAATTACGTACGCATTTTTTATTGTTAAGTATTGTATTTTCACAATGTACTGAAAATGGAAAGTTACAACAAATTATTTAAATGTATTATGCGGGATTGAAGCGATTTTGAAAATACAAAGTTTCAAGTGAAGCACACTTGAGAATTTGTATTTATTTTTTATTATTATACAGAGTGTTCAAATTGAAGTCGGCACTATTGCCAACTTTGTTACTATTAAAGATACGATGTTGGTTAAATTACCAAAGTAGTAGCGTTTTTTCTTCCGATTACGACGGTAACATTTTAAAAACAATTGAACTTCGCGTTTTCGAGATATTTAAAAAAATAACATTTTTGAAATGGAACAGCCTGTATATTTATGTAGCAGTCGGTAGAAAATGAAATTTTGCACAAAATCTTCTTATACTACTATATCCCAAAAATGAAAAACAAACGAGCCACGACGATATATTAATACAGGTCACCGCACATGCGATAACTTCGTTAGTAGAGAAGCTACGGTTTTGGTCAATACATCAAAAATTTCATTTTCTACCGACTGCTACATAAATATACAGGTTGTTCCATTTAAAAAAATTTTATTTTTTAAATATCTCGAAAACGCAAAGTTCAATTGTTTTTAAAATTTTACTGTCGTAATCGGAAGAAAAAACGCTACTACTTTGGTAATTTAACCAACATCGTATCTTTAATAGTAACAAAGTTGGCAATAGTGCCGACTTCAATTTGAACATCCTGTATACAGTGCGGTCCGAAAATTTCCCCCCATGATAACTTTTGAACGGCTGGAGCTATCGTTATGAGAAAAAACAGGTCGATTTTTAATTTTAACGTACAAAATTTTGATGTTGTCAAAAATTCAATTTGCTTCCGGTGAAACCGGAAGTGATGTCAACTTTCTTATTTTAAATGGAACGTCCTGTATATTTTGACATTTTTAGAAAGGCAACGGAGAGGCGAATCCAACGATACCATAGGTTCAACTTTAATTTGAAAAGTAACAAGACAGGCAGCAATAACTTTTCTGCCATTTTCTTTGTGTTCCTTAGTTAGCCATAAGGCAATGACATTTTTAGTGTTAAATAACAATAAAAACCATTAATAGACATTTACTAACTAATTAGCTACAAAACAAATAATAAAAATTTAAAACCAAATCTATTACAATAACTGTTCGAACTTCTGGCCAACTTTGCTTAAAAACAACAACATATTACAGACAATTTATTGCTGCATATCTTGTTACTTTTCAAATTAAAGTTGAACATTGTCTTTCCAAAAACGTCAAAATATACAGGGTGTTTCATTTAAAATAAGAAAGTTGACATCACTTCCGGTTTCACCTGAAGCGGAATTAAATATTTGAAACACGAAAATTTTGTACATAAAAATTAAAAATCGACCTGTCCGAGCATTTTTTTCTTACTTGCCCAATGAAGATTTTATCGAATATGTTCCAACCTTTACGTTAACCCTGTATAATGGTAAAACTATATTGTATCCTAGACGTTCCTACATACGAAAATACTATGAAAACAATTCAGCGATTCTGAGTTCACGGTCACATGTATGTGGTATTCTTCCAACTATATAAATTACATCAGTATATGAAACGAAGGCCTTTTTATTAGAACATACGAATAATAAATTCCTTGAACGAATTGTCCTGGAACTGATTTAGTCGTAAGAAAACAATCGACATTGTTGTAATCGCAGCACAGACTTAACATATGTTATGAAGGCACGGGATGCCATTAAGAGTAATTATTGTTGATATCTCCAGGGAGCAGCCTCGCTCTTTTTATAACCTGCTATATAGTGTAAAGGTGATTTCCTGGTAGGCGTAGATTTAATTTTGAAATTTGGAATCGGAAGAATTAGAAGCAGTGACGATGTTCACAGGTTCTCCAGTTAAATATACAGTGCGTACCAAATGTATGGAACCGGCCTTGTTATTCCAAAACTATTCAAACTAAATCGATAAAATTTAATATGCATGCTGTTTACAAAGCCTTCTATTATTTCCACAGTTTTGTTATTTTTTTAACTGACAAGTTCGGGAGCAGCACAGCCAACTTGATTTTTTTTTTAATGGGGTCAAATTGCATACCGTTTGAAAGGTATTTTCAAGTAGAGTTCAGCGATATGCCGCTTGGCATATTTATCTCTAAAGATAACTTCGTTATTGTAAATTAAAGATTGGGAGTAGGTATTAACTGGATAACTGAAGATCCAGTTAGCACTGAAAACAATGGTTAGTTTATGTTGTTTAATGTAACATCAGACTGTTG
>JAFFZR010012767.1:0-17251 GCA_018397195.1 Lethrus apterus | reverse complement strand
TAAAGATGCTACAATTCATTATCAATTTTGAAACACCCTGTATAATATAACGAGGATATTTGGTATTGACTGTTTAACTTGAAGCATTGTTACCATTATGCCAACGAATCGTTACAAAATCGTCGTTAATAAAAACATTATTAATTTTTAAAGAGAATTACCTAAATTAATTTTTTTTAACTAAAAGTGGAATATCTCGAAAACCGCTCAATTTTAGTATGGAGTCTGTAGTACAAACTCTCCCTATTTTGTTCCGGGGAATCTGAAAATGCGATGATATACAGGGTGTTCCCTTTAAAATAACAAAGTTGTATAACGTATAGGCAACACTGTATATTTCAGAATAATTTATGGTGTAGAGTACTTGACTCCAAACAACTTTTACTTGACACATTTTTTAATCAAATGAATAGGTAAGACGTAATAGACCGACCCCAGATAGTTGGCACACCCGGTATATATAAAAAAAAATTCTTCCATCAATTAGTTCAAACGATTATAAATAATTAAAAAGTCTATTTGCAAGTCGTTAGATAATTTTTTTCCCTCTCTTATTTATAGATTTATATTAGATTTGTTTAATATAAAAATAAGTTTATCATTTATTTATTAAAGAGATTAATTCAAATGTAGTTTAAATGGTGTTAAGATTCAATGCTTCAAATGTATAAAGCAAAGCGTCTTTGTGTCAGGATTTCGGTGCGAAGATGAGAGAATACACTCGCATTGGTATTCTGGCGAGTTGCCATACCTCAGCCTGAGCCACCTCACGAAATAAATTTGCAATAATCTGCATCGTATCACGTCAAGGGGCAGCGCCTAACTAAATTTGGATTTTCCCCTTAAAAACATTATTTATGTTACTTCTAGAATTCTAGACAGTAGAAATTGTATACTCACAAACATTAAGTACATAAAATAGTTAATGGCAACGTGACAATATGTTATGTAAGATGAATACATAAAATGTAACATTAGAATGATTTATACCTTGTTACTTTATGACTAAATCTTCGTATTAAGTAGTATTGTTGGAGTAGACAGGGTTTGTAGACGTAAATTGATGATTTTGTCTTTCCGGAAAATGTAAGACCTAAAGCGTCAAGCCCCCGGAGTTGAGAAAACCTGTGCGAAGACAAAATGAGCGTTGTTTTTAATTATTGCCGGGAGATTAAAGCATGCAGCCAAAATGCAAAGGATATTACCTCATTTATAACGTTATAAAGGAGCAAACTTCCGACCTGGAACTCTTGCGACTTGGTCAGACGACAAATTACAAACTCATCTTTGACTTTTATTACACTTAACTGTTATAAAAGGTGATTATTATTATTTAAAATGTCACGTAGGCGATGTTTAATTTTCATCGGACGTATGTCCTACTAATCTTCTGATAATGGGATGTAAGTACACCCTCATGCGGTTTCGATTCGAGTTAAGTAGCTTATTTTACGTTACTAATAAGCATTCTTGTCTCAACCTTTCAAAGTATCAATATTTCCATCCAATTATTCATGCGTGAAACCATATTTTGTATATTAATTGGATTATAAGATTATGAGATTAAAATATATACAATGCGATCGGCAAAAAACATTCGCGAGTAAACTAAATTGCTAGAATTTACTTTCATACACGTTAAAAAAAAACCAATCGACAACGATTTTTTTGTTATTTTTGTTTCAGTGCCATTTGAATGAATGAATTTGTTGTACATTCGAGAAATTTGTGACGAATATCATAAAAAGTAATATTTTTGTAAATTGTTTATATTTTTGAAACTTTGGGTAATATTTTGGGTTTGAATTGGGTTTTAGTAACATAAAAACTGAATAATTCAGTCGCTATTTAATTTAAACATAAGAAAACAACGCTTTTCAGAAAGAAAATGAAGACGTTTAATATTTAATATAATTTATGAAGATTTAAAAAATTTTAATAGTTTTTAA
Source organism: Lethrus apterus (assembly GCA_018397195.1). Classification (NCBI taxonomy): domain Eukaryota; kingdom Metazoa; phylum Arthropoda; class Insecta; order Coleoptera; family Geotrupidae; genus Lethrus; species Lethrus apterus. Next base: position 15,302 of record JAFFZR010012767.1, on the reverse strand, counting down.
TTTTTTTCTTACTTGATACAATTTGTTATTTTTATTGTCTTTATTTATAATTTGTAGCTATTTGGATTTTTAATTTTGTTATTTTTTCTTACTTCTTAAATTTAAAAATATAAATGATGATCTTTAAATAAAGAGCGCTTTAACACATGCTTTTAGTTAAAAAAATCAACAAAATAACGATTTTCTTCAATTTAAATTTTCGACCAAAAATCGTAAGTATAATAAATAAATATTTACTACATTTTTGAAAGGAAGGAGAAAGTACAATGAAATAAAATAGTTTTTTTAAGTTTTTCTTTTTCGGTTTTTTCTTTATTTTCTACTATTTTGTTAATATTAACATGTATAAAAAACACAATTAATTTGTAATAGTTTTTTTGTTCTCCTGGTCCATATAATCTTTTTGTGCGACATCGGATTTGTGATTTATTTCAAACACTCCGTATATTTATGATTTCCATTTATTTCGTAAGTACATCAGTAAACAAGAAATAATTGTTGACTTACGCAACACAACACATTTTATCTAATATTTGACTTAAAATATTAAAAAACAATACACAGAAAATAAATTAAACAAATTTTGTTATGCACTCGTTTTGTTTACACATAGTTACGTATATTTACTTTGTGACTATTTATATTTACAATATCCGACGATAACAATTACAAACAAGGCAGATATGGCAAAAATACGCAAACTGAATATTGTATTCAAACAAACAAAAAATCATTTAAATGTTAATAATCGAATTGGGAATTAAATCGGTTTAAACGTGCGAGAAGCGACATCTGTATTGTAATAGCTGTATGTTATTTTATCAGGATCACTTTGTATTAGTACCCTTTTTTTCAGTGACATCTAGTAATGATTTTTAAAATATCCGAGTTAAAATTTACTGTAAATGTAAAATGTTACTGTAAATGTAAAATGTTACTAAATTGAAGTTCTTTTGCGTTTAAATAAACAATAATAATCTCTTTATATTGTTTAATGTGATTATAACTAATTGTAATTTTTGTTTTGTTTTTTTATGTTGTTTATTGCCTTGCCAACCTTAACATATTTACTCAAACATTTTAACACAATGGAGGCTTCGTATTGTTTATGTGGTAATCCGTACGACCCGAATATTTTTATGATACAATGCGATTTATGCAAGGATTGGTTTCACGGAAGGTATATTTATGTTATATTTATATTTAGTTATTATTTACTTAATGTGTCACTTAAATAATATTCTTAACCTATTTATAATTATTTGTTATTATGTTTTTTTTTGCAGTTGTTGCAATTTCCAAGAGCATTTGGCCATAGAAATAGACAAATATCATTGTCCTAGATGTGCGCCTAGATTTGGTCCATCAATTTGTAAGTATCAGTTACAACATTCCTTGGTATTAAACAAACTGAAACATCTCTTCCTGCTTACATTACGTTCAATTCATTTTAGTTAAACCTTACCATAATTGGCACAGACATGATTTCTGGGATGAAAACGCTTTAGAAAAGGCAGTACAAACAGGCACGACAGTATTTATCAGAGAATTGCGTGCTAGACATTTTGCAAACGAAGCCGAAGTCGTTACTCACATGCGTGGGCAACAATTAACAGAAACATTACTACAACAAAAAGGCTTCGATAATCCGATCGTCATAGATGGAAAAGATGGCTTGGATATGACAATACCCCCCGATAATTTCAGTTTATATGATGTCGAGTCCTACATTGGGGGCGACCATGAAATGGATGTTATCGATGTGACGCGTCAAACTGACATTAAAATGAAGTTAAGGGATTACGTTGCATATTTTAATAGTTTAAGTCGTACTAGAGTTTTTAACGTCGTTAGTTTAGAATTTTCCGATACAGGGTGTGTATAAAATATTTCAATAAATTTCTGGTTGCATTTAATTGTTTTAGGTTATCTAGGATGGTGGAAGCACCTTTGATCGCTAGGAAATTGGATTGGGTAAATACAGTATGGCCACGTGACTATCAACTACCTAGGCCTCAAGTACAAAAATATTGTTTGATGAGTGTTAAAGATTCCTATACAGATTTTCACGTCGATTTTGGTGGTACAAGTGTTTGGTATCACGTTTTACGTGGTGAAAAGATCTTTTATTTTATTAAACCTACACCCGCAAATTTAACTTTGTATCAACAATGGATGACTTCTAGTAATCAAAGTGAAACATTTTTTGGTGATCAGGTAAGTTTGTCTTGGTTTAAATTCGATTTGTGACAGATCTGTTTAGGATTTATACAGTGTGATCGAAAAAAAAGTAGTCAAAGTAAGCTATGAACAAAAATCATGTCTTTAATTAAATTTATTAATGTCAAATTGATGTTTATATTCAGCTACTTCAATAGGAAAATGCTGCTAAAATTCTTCACAACAGGCAATGTAAGAGTATAGCCATTCAGCATCTGTTTTATTTCCATTTCTAAAGTAGGTTTCTAAAAGAAAAGCTTTTGATTTGTTTGTACAACATTTTTGACAAACGTCAATTTGACAGTAAAGACATGCCGATGTTTGTTCATGGCTTACTTTGATCAATTTTTGTCACACTGTATGTCTTATTTCAGTTTTCTACAGACAAACAAAATTGTTCCATTATTATTATTCTTATGTCTCTAAAAATATCCAATAACAATTTTTTATAAGAAAAAATTATAGGTGAATCGGTGTTACAAGTCAACATTACGACAAGGACAAACAATGTTAATCCCAACTGGTTGGATCCATGCCGTTTTAACTCCGATCGATTCATTAGTTTTTGGTGGAAACTTTCTGCACAGTTTGAACATCCCAATGCAACTACAGTATGTTTTATATACAGTACGCGCTTAAAGTATTGAATAAATTCAGTAAAAGCGAAATAAAATGTCAAAACACCATCATTTGTTTTTAGTAATGACGTCATCAACTTTTTTTCTTGATTTTGAGACATCTTTTTATTGTCGAAACGACAGTATAAAAATACTGCCGTCTTACATAAGAAAAGTTTCGAGTAAGTGACAATTGATTGTTACTCGAAACAGTTTTTGCTTTATTTTAATTGATTTACGTTTTCTAAGTGACAATTGAATGTTAAAAAACGTAAATCAATTAAAATAAAGCAAAAATTCTGTTGCTAAGCAGAAACTTTATCAGATTTAGTTCTCAAATAGTTGATAACAGAATAGTAGGGCCTTTCTTCTTTGTCGCTTCAACAATAAAAAGATCTCTCAATATCAAAAAAAAAAAAAAAAAAGCGGGCTTGCCATTAAAAAAGGAAGTTGGTGGCGTCATTACTCAAAAAAAAAAAAAAATGCTTGAAAGTCTCGGGCAAAAATGTGTATTTTTATAAAATAAAATCGACCTCTTTGAGGATTTTTTCCGAAAATATTTTATTTCTCATTTACTGAATTTATTCCATACTTTAGGCACGTACTGTATATATCGCAGTACCACAATCTACCTTTATTTTTGTAGAGTGTATGAAATTGAAAAGAAGATTAAAACGACTGATAAATTCTTATATCCATATTTTGAAACGATAAATTGGTTTGCTGCACAAAAATTGTTGCGACAATTAAATGAAATCAACGTTGATGAACGCAAATGTCCCAGTAATTTTTTATCGGGTATCAAAGCACTTCTATCGACTTTGAAACAATGGAATACGGAAAAAGATGTAAGTTATTTGTAGGGAACTGACAGTTCAACGGCCCCTTCTCTAACAGTTGAATCTACGGGTGGGACTAATAGAGGTGGCAGTCATAGAAGTGAGAGGAGGTGGCTGTCATTTCCCCACTATTCAAATTGTTTATTTTATGTTTCTTAATTTTATTTTGTTTTCATTTTTTTGTAAATTTTAGTATAATAGAAGTACAAGGGAGCAAATACCTTACATGATAAATACAGTGAAGTTGATAAAAGATATTTCAAAAGAAATAAGACACGCCGAGCGGTATATAAATGCTTTAAATCCACCAAAACCTGAGCGAGAATCAAAACGTAAAAGGAAAAAACCTGTTAATAAAGATTTTGTTGATTATTCTTTATCAAAAAATCACGATGTAAGGAATCTGTATTTGGATGATTGTTGTTTTAGTTTTTTTTTATTTTAGTTTTTAATTGACGAGAGTCCCCTTCCGGAATATCAACCACCTGCAATCAAATTAACTTTGCCTAAACCAGCTATGTATCCCTACAACCGAACGCCGATGATTAACCAAACACACATTTTAAGTACTTTGGATGAAAGCTGGTCCACGAATTTACTATTACGTCCGGAAGAAACAACAGCAGTTCATAGGGGCGGTGCAGTTTTAAAGTTTACATTAGGGTATGTTACAAAAAAATTTATAGCAATGAAATTTTGATCAAAACAATTTTTAAGGAGCAAAGATAGGCTTCCTGTTGATTCTGATGTTGGCAATATCCCTATCGATAATAGTATGATCTTACCAAATATCACAAAATCTGTTTATGATTTTCATGATGACAGTGAACGTGAAGAAGACTGCTTTAATTTGAATATTGATGAAACTCCTAAAAAAACTAAGAAACAAATTGTAGCTACGACAGGTTCCCTCAAAATGCGATTACCAAGTAAGTAATCAGAAAACAAAATATTTTGGATCAAATTTATGATTTTGTAGCAACTTGGTGTGTTAAAAATAAAAAATCTAGAAGTGACACCGACGTTGATATCGAAGGTGATCTCCCCAAAAATGGAATTGAATCTCTTTTAAAAGCATCGGCTTTGACAAATAAATTTATTGAGTAAGTCGTTCACTTATTTATTTTTTGAAACTATATGGTTGTAAGGGTCTCAAATATATTTATAACAACATAGCAATAAAAATTAAAGCATTAGAGTTCAAAGAATATCACAGTTGAATGTAAATAAATAGGAAACTGCATTATCTCCGTGCGTCGATTATACATTATACAGAATAGTATATAGAATTATTTGTAAAAATTAAAAATATTTTGTATAAAATTATTCACATAATATCTGTATTACAGGACGTATAATTTTATATACAGCGCGAGTGTAAAGTAAGGAATAAAATTCGTTAAATTTTTATCCCTAATTGTTGACAATTTTCCCCAGACAGGTCAATTTTTATTTTTGAATCCCCATCTTTTGGCATAAGTTATACCTTTCTACCCCAAGCAGTGGCGGCGTAACGGGGGGCAACTCGAAAGCTTTAAATGGCAACCGGGGTCAAATGTTACATTTTCGGAAAGATCGTTTCATCCTCTATCTAGCAGTTAGACAATTTTTTAAATCGGTTGATTAAAACAAGAAAAAATGTCGTTTTTCAATTTTTGAATATCACTGATCTCTTATATTATACGACTAATTTCATGTAAAATTATATGTTGTATATAGTTGGCTTTAGGTATAAAAAATTTTAAACATTGATACCCTTCGGGAAAAAAATAATTTTTAATTTTTTAATAGGGAAGGAGGGTCTGGTAGGACATCCCCATCCACGCAAGAGGCAATAGCAGGAATGTTGTCTTTTAGTCAAACATTTATACAACCTGGGAGAACGCCTGTACGTTCTAGAAAATATCGAACCTTATCAAACACACTTTCTGAAGACGAAGATATCAACAATGTACATCAAGATGAAGATTACAGTAAGTGGAATATAAAAAAAATAAAACAAAACATTTTTGGTATTTTTTTTAGTATATCCATCGTTAGATAATTCGGATGATGAAGATATTCACATTTTCAAACCAAGAGGACGGTCGAAAATAGATGAAGCTTGGAATCCTAAAGCAAGGGTTGGTCCTTTACTACCAAAAATGAACCGACCCGCACGAGAAGGTACAAAGAAACAAGCTGTAGAAAAAGTCTTAGAGGCCGCTGCGGCAAAAAGAGCAAATGAAAGTCCTGAAAAGGTAAAAATGTCATAACCTCAGTTAAATTTACATTAACTTTTATACGTTTTAGAGTCCAAAACGACAATACAGACGTAAAAAAATTAAACCAAAAGCTACGGAAAAGAATCTCGTCACGAGTTCATCAACGACGTCTTTAGCAAGCACATCTTCAAATTGTAATTTTATTGTTGTTTTGTTTTGATTATATTTATTTATTTTTCTTTTAGCATCGACTCCAAAACCAAGGAAAGGTATGAAAACGGCAAAGCAACGTCTCGGGAAAATATTAAAGATACATAAAATGATTCACTGAATTTTTATATACTAAAGATTAGGATAATTCTATAAACCCTCAGTATTTAGTTGTGTTCTTTGTTACATTGTTTTATTTTATATACATATATAAATATATATATAGATGGCATCAACTGTCATGATTTTAATGTTTTTCTTTTAATTATTAGTGTATTTTACGATATTCTTTTTTTATGTAGACAAGTAATTTATATCAGCAATCAATATTTTATATATACTATTTTCATGTTTGGAAATTTGAATCTCATTAAATATGTTAGGTGTCAACATTCCAAAATATGTAAAAAAAAGCTTTCAGGGATTAAAAAATGTAATCTTTTTGTTGGCCGCAAAATGTGATTATTCAAAAAATTTATATCGTAAAATGCGGTCAGTTTTAATATTGAATTTACTTTCTGTGATTATTGCAAAATGTAATTTTGCAATTAATGTAAAATGCAACTACTTTTTGATATATCTTTAATAGAACAAAATCTCGTATAAATTGGTTATTGTTAAGAAACGAATTAAATTCTTTTATTATTAATACAACGAACATCAGTTAGAAATAAATGAATTTGATTTGTGTGCGTATATGTGCATATAATACAGAAAGTAGCACTGTTCAAAAATGTATAAAATCACAGTTGTAGATTTATACAAAAAATAAACATGTTTTCTATGATCTTTTATTTTTTTCCCCGTCAACATTTAATTTTCATGGTCTTCTTGAATAAGTCCTAAAGGACGATGTTCTATTACTAAAGAACCAACCATTAAATCATATCCTGTACGATTGTATTTAAACAAAAATAAACCACAGGTCATTGGAAACATGACGATTCCCAATAAAATATTTTTTAAAACGGCCCGATAGAAAGCTTTACGCCAACCCAAAGGCTCCGCTGGTATAACTCGTACGTGATTTTCTACATTTGTTTCTATTATATCTTGAATATAAATAACACGTAAGCCCAAACATAATTTCCCTGGAGTTGCGGGTTCGGCACCATGTAACCAATATGTCTAAAAACTGACAACATAAAACCTATAATTTACCATCATTTAACGTACCTCATAAAAGCACACAAGCACCCTATATAACATTTCCAATAAAGCTAACTCACTGGACATCTCCATGGCTTTTTTAGGACTGTCGAAAAATGAAATAAAATTGTCTTTATCAGGTAACGGTAATCTAAAATAACTAAATGAGTTACAATAATGAAAGTTGTAAATTCGTACTCTAAATTATAGAAAATAACAAATGTTAAGTATAATTTCATCACAAAAAGAATTGCAACATCGATGGCTTCTGCAGCAACACGTTTCCACAACGGAGGTAACACTTGTAACGAATACCCCAACCTGTGGTACACTAAATACAGTCATAAAATTAAAAGTTAAATTAAAATCTCACTGTTATCTTGCAAATGAGTTGTGGATAACATCGTTCGCTGGATAAATTGTTGCTGGATAAATTCTGCAGCACGGGCATGTGTAATCCATTCTTTTAAACTCGTTATGTACGAGTTTAAATCCTCCAAAGTTAAGTTACTATTTTCATCACAATTTATATTCTCGGCCATAACTTTCTATTAAGAATAGCACATATCAATTTGAACGACTTGACTATCAAAAATGTTTAAATCAAAACAAACAACGATAGTGGTTCAGGTAAATAACGACAGGTTAAATTAACAATATTATTTTATTTTATTCAATAAATTAAAACGTTTACATACAAAATTACAATATCAACATCAAGTAATTATAAAGTTGGAACAACAAAATCAAAAATAATCATCTGGTGGTGGTTATGGTAACAACAATAAACTGTTATGTGTCACAGATTACACACAGATATAAAATGTGACGTGTCCAGTGTTGCCAGTTGCCAGACTTGATCCCGCCCTGGCCATTTATAATTCGATTTATTTTCTAATCCGTCAGATACATATATTACATACAAAATGCACCGCCTTATATAAAACAGTATTAAGGAATTTCATAAAAAAGTCTGCGATAGATAAGACTGACAACAAAGATTTCATTATATAAACCAGGGAGTCATTATATATATATATATATATATATATATATATATGTACTATTTTTCTTATGAATCGACTATATAAATTTTTTAAAATTTTGGGATAAAGATTCAAGGGTTGTATGGGTTGGGTTCGCTCCGTAATTAAAATTCAAAAAAAATAGAAAGGAGTAATGCGGACAATCAACCGGTCGATCACGATCGACTTATTGGCCATTCCTGATTATTTAAAGTTAGAATTCGCACAAAAAGAGGTGTAGGATAAAATCAATGAAACAAAATCTTATTTACATCGTCTATTGTAAAATAATTCAGCCTATAATATACATAATTAAAAAATATAGTCATATATAAATACATAGGATTGCAATAATCAACAATTTAAAAGAAAATAAATTATTACTATTCTTTGGAAAAGCATTTCATGGTAATGCTTGGGATTTTGCGATATTTTAGGAGGTAGCTAGGTATCGACACACCTAATATTAAATCTAACAGTCTCACAACTAATATTGAGAATTGGGGGAATGTTGTGGGATACTATGGTGATAGGAACTAGCATTACTTGCTGTAGATAATAACTGTGAAGGTGGTGATTGCCTCAGCTCTGGTCCAGTAACAGTTCTGTTGTAATTACTTGAAGCGTTGCTTTTTGTAGGATAATTACTGGAGGAATAATTACTATTTCCGCTAGTGTTTCTATTTGTCGAACCATGATACGAACCATAACTTGAATCATCTGATTGGGTTGATTGCCCTCGTCTTTGAGTACTAACCATACCATACATTGATTCAGGACGTGCAGTCCTCGTTTTGGGATTTTCTTCATACGGCAATGAATCAGTTCCATTAGTTCTAGCAACATAACCACTTCTTTCACTCGTGGTGGTGTAATTATCACTTCTTATTGCTGTTCCTGGTGTTACACCTCTGACACCATAAACACTTTCCGATCGTTGTTGCATTTGATTTTGCACGTTTTGATTTTGTACGTGGTTTTGTTGATTCGTTTGATTCAAACGCATTGGATATAAAGATTGTGCAGGTACCAATGGTCCAGGTCTGGGTAAAATTTCTCTATTAACTCCAGTGTTGGATTTGGTATAAACTGATTGGGAACGATTCAAATTAGCTCTTGTAAGCGGGGGTGATTTACAATACAAAGATTTTGTACCACCGTAAAGAGATTCCACTCTTTCTAATTTGGTTGGCGGAGCTGAATAAAGACTAGCTGATGTGACACTTGGACAATAACCTGTAGCTGCATTACCAGTTCCACCACCGCTTGGTCTGTATGTATTATAAGTAGAACCGTGAAATTTCGGACCGGTGGGTTTATCTAAATCATCATAGGTGTCTTCATCAGAATGTATAGATGACGAATCACCATCAGTTGAATCTTTTGGACGTTTCTGTCGATGTGGATTGAGGATGTATTCGTAAACCAATCCAGAGGCTGCACCACCTATTGAAGGACCCAACCAATAAACCCAATGATTTTCCCATTTGCTTAAAACGAATGATGGACCTAAAGAACGAGCTGGGTTCAAATAAGGCATCTGAAATAAATAAAATTGTATTAAAAGAAAGAATTGAAATTACAAAGTTTTATTAAACTGCTTGAAGTTGGCTTACCAAAACAAAAGTACAAGCTGTGTAAGCAGCACCGATCGTGAATGTCGCACTGCTCGTCCATTTACGATACGTATCCATGGAGACGAAATATGTTAAAACGACTACGAAAGTTAAAATGAATTCCACTCCAAATCTTTCCCATGGTGATACATTTGAAGTGTGCACCACAGCCGCTGCTAAATTTCCAGGATATCCAGGAACTGTTACTCTGTATTAAAAAATATTCGCATTTTATTTAATATAATTAATAACAAATGAGTCAGGTTTATCAATCAATTTAAGTTGTTAATAAGAGAACAATTGGTTTTAATGTTGTGTGTGACCCTATTTATTGTGGGGTCTTTTGAATTATATTTTAGGATCGTTTGCATCAATGTATATGAACTCCCTTGGGTTTTACAATGCAACCACACTGAGCGAGACAAGAGAAAAAATGAACTTGTTTTCAAGCACATGTTCACGCTAAAGTGTCAGTTTGCCACCTGTCACGATTAGAATTTTATTTATTTGAACATGAATATGTTTGAACCTGAGGATTTAAGATTTAATATCGAAGTTTCATAACTTCGGATTTAGTGCAAAATTTCAATAAAATGGTGTATACACAGATCAACTGAGTCCTGACCTGCGAGGCAACAGCTGCAACTTAATTATGTGTACATCATGTTTCAATTTAAGTTACATCTGCGTTTCACATTTTCGTCTCTTTTTAATTTATAACTTCAGACTAAATTCTAAAGAAGAGTTAAGATCATGACATAACTTACAATGCATTTTAAATTCGCATGGCCTATCATGGCAAACAAGTGGATTTTAATGATTAGGGTGACCGCATAATAACATTTACGAGGGGACTTTTTAACAACTGATATCTCAATCTAAACAAAAAATTATTAACTTAAACAAGATTCCATTTTAAACAAGTTCTGTGTGAAAATTGATAAAAAAATCAAAGTTTTACGAGGGAGAGAAATTTTCCCACCCCCAAGTGGGAATTGTCACGTGGTAACTAAATAGTTATATGGAGCGTAAATTATATCTATTGTAAAGTACATTTAAATGATCCCCCGTAAATCTTCGTGGGATACACAGTTTGCAAGTTTACCATGAATAATTTTTTAAATTAGAATTTTTTTATTTATTTATATGTGTTTTTTGTATATATCTTTCAATTTCTATTTCATATTTTTGATTTGAACGTGATTTTTTTTTGAATAAAATGTTTTAATGAATTAATTAAAAAAAAAAAAAAAACTAGAAAACAATACAAAGACAAATCCAATCGTGCGCTTTTAACTTATTTAACTTTAAGTGCCCATAAGCAGTATAAATTTGATGATTTTGCCAATAAGAAAATTGTGCAAAATAAAACAATTATTATTATTATTAATTATCTCAAAAACAAACGAATTACATGGCATAAGATGTCGAGTCCAGAATGTAAAAATTATAAATTTAATTTAAAAAATATATTAATAATATTTATGAAAGATATGAAAAAGGTAAATAAGTCAATTCTATAGTCTGTAGATAAGTGGAATAAATTTAAGAAACCGAAACGGAACATCTGCTAAATGGAATGTTAAAATAATTACACAGAGGCGTACATATTTTATCTAAAATCAAATCATTATAGCCGGGTGTGTCTCGTTATAATATATCACACCCTGTATATAAAATCGGTAGTTGCAAAAAAACAAACATTTATGGAGGGTTTAAGCAGCTGCGCTTAAGAATAATGCCCTAAATAAATTTTACTTCACGATATGAAATATCCAATGTGTTAAAGAAAGAAGGATAATGTCTAAATGTGAATAAACACTCCAGACTGGTGGGTGAAAATTTGAGAAGCGGAAATACCAAACAAGTGGTAGGCTAAGCCAGGTGGTTGGTTGTTCTTCGAGCACACGTGCAAGCATTCATCTTTTGAATTTTAAGAAAATGAGATACAAAAAAAATCTTTTTGTGATGCTGGAAGTGAAATTTAATAAATACTGAAAGAAAGATAACTTATCGTATTCTTACACGTGTTATCTTAAAAACAAACTCTTACTTGTACACACACTTAATCTATTATTTCCCACGTTACAAGAGTAATATTTATGTTTAAAATTTATTTAACTTTTTAACACATGCTATACATATGAGTAACACATTTTAGGCATTTTCTTATAAAACATCTGCCAAATAAACGATTCTCACAGACATAAATCCAAAGCAAATAAAAACACCCGCAAAAATAATAACATACTGGATTAAAAAAAAATGAATAATCCCAAGAGTGGATGAAGATGGGGTGTGGGGTGTAACAAAAACCACAAACTATAAGGGTCAACAATGATCACGCCGTTGTATGGCGAATTATCATATTATTGTCACGCTTCATAACAGGGGATAAAGGGTTAATGTTTCATAAACTTAATTTTTATTAAATTATTAAATTAATTACAAAAGCCACGAAAACCTAAAAAATTGTCATTTTATTATTATTATTATTTATATATATGGATTTAGAATAATATTAACAACGTAAACCCAACCCAATACCCAATCTTCATCTTGAATCGAATATAAATAAATAAATAAATAAATAAATAAATAGTTGTAAAAGCCTATGAATGATAACAAAAAGCTTATATAAACAAAATTTCATTGAATGCCTAAACAATATATATAAATCCAGTTGGGTTGGGTTTATATAATTTTAAATGTCGCAAAGGGCACTTTTATAAAAAAAATTAAAATTTTGAGATTTACGTCTTTAAATTGTGTTTAGATAAGAACACAACCCCAAACTATCGAAATGTTTCAAACAAACTGAGATAAATAAAAAGACCAAGACCAAGACAAATTTCACATAAGATCATGAACCCCAACCAGTATAAAATTTGTTTAAATAATTATAATTTTATTGAAACAAATTTTCAATCTTATAGTCATAACAATTATTGCTAAACGCAAAAATAAATGCAAAGAGAATTAGAAATTCAAATAACAAAAATAAAGAAAAATATTTACTAGCCAATTCAAAATAAAAAGATATCTTAAATATAGAGCAGCTGCTTATGTGCGCCCCCGATTCGTAAATGTAAAGATAAATTAAAATTCAGGTAGAAGATCCCAAAATCTTTTGTGTGTTAAAATGTAGCACGAAGGTTTAAACGTAAGAATTGTTTGGTTTTTTTTTTGTATGAAAAAATACAGTTATGAATTTTTGCCCAGCTTCAAGTTTAAGAACAAGGTTATAAATTAAAAAGAGAAAAATAATCTGTACAAGCAGGTGATAATACAAGACAGATGTTTTTAACTTTAACTTACCCATACAAGAACGCGGCACCAGCGATGGCACCACCACACTGTGCAATTATAAATAAAGTCGTCCTTAACAAAGTTATATGCTTTGTTACGCCTTTTGCTATGGTGACCGCAGGATTTATATGAGCACCTAAATTAAAAAAAAAATTATTTTCACATTTTTAAATTAATTGTTAACAAACCTGATATATGTCCAAAACATTGTGTCAAAGTTGACATGGCAAGACCAGAAGCTAAAGAAGTCGTAAGAAGAATTGAAGATGATGAAGCCCCATTACCGGGACTAACAGCAGCCCCACAAACAATAAAAACATAAACAAAAGACGCCAAACATTCACATATAACCGAACGCCAAAATTCCAATGTACGAATTTCAACCTGAACTGGTAACTTTGCCTTATTTACAGTGGTATTTTCATTTTTTAATGTTTCCAATTTTTCAAATAAACTCACTAAATGTACTTCAATTGTTTGATTATCAACTTGTAAGTTGATACTTTCTTCCGCCATTTTAGAAAAACACTAAACTCGCGTTATTATTGCACTCGTTAAATAAATTAAACATCCTCCCCAAACACATCACAACACCAAACAGGAACCTCACAGAATGTAAGTTTTCATTTGAACGCCGCCAAGCACATGCTTTAACCCCCACCATCATAATATTCCTCCCACGGCGTCTCATCCCAAGTGTCACCAAATCAACAATTTCAAATTTTATATAAAAGTGACCAATTACAAAGTTTTAAAACAATAAATAATAAATTGAAAATTGAATTAATAAAATTGACGAATTTAATAAAAAAATTATGAGAAATCAAAATGTCAAATAAATTATGTTTTTTAAACTATATGATTATTATTAATCAAAATTTTAAAGAATTTCATAAATGCACAAGCTTAGATTATTATTAATATTTTAAAAAATTAAATTATAAAATTATATTATTTATTAATTTTTTTCGAAGATTTTGCAAAACATTTAGAAATAGAAATAAATGGCTTCATCAATAACATTATGCTTGAATGCTATTTTATAAAAATAAAAACATTTATAAATTATCTATTATTTGTTTTTGAAAATTTTAAATAATATTTAACATTTCCTTAAGTGCACAAGCTTAAATTATTGTTAATAAATGATATTTTAGTAAATTTAAGCCATAAACTTTTTTATTTATAATTTTTTTTTTTTTTTGAAAAGAACAAAATGTTCACAAGTAGAAATAACGTCATCAACCAATATGCACAGGTTTATATTATTAATTAGTATTTTAAAGAAATGTATGTATGGGAAAGAAAATGCTTACGGAAAATATACAAGGGAAAAAAAGTGAATGGGATATGGGAGAGAAGAACAAACAAAGAACTGCAAGAATTAGCCAACCAACCAGACATTGTATGCACAGTTAAAGGGCTAAGATGGTTAGGACACATAGAACGCATAGAACGCATGGAAAACGAAAGAATGCCTAAAAGGATAATGGAATGTGGAATAGGAAAAAGAAAGAAACGAAGTAGACGAAAAACAAGATGGATGGACGAGGTACTGAGAAATGTAAAGGCTTTGAAGATTAGCAACTGGAGAGAGAAAGCAAAAGACAGTAAGAAATGGAGAAAGATAACCTATCAAGCCAGAGGACTATTAGGCCTGCAGAGCTAATAATTAATTAATTTTAAGAAATTCAACTATAAAATTATTTATTACCTATTTATTTTTTATGTATAAATATATAAATAATTTCCTAAATACAATTTAAGGTACAATCTTAAAATGCAAATAAATTGAAACTGTAAATTTTATTTATTAATTTTTTGGAAAATATTTTGGAGACAGACTATAAGTACAATCATTGACAGAGTAAATGTCGTACCAATAAAACGCACGTCGAGTTTAAAAAGAACAGAAGGGTCGACCGTATTTATAAAGGATCTGTTTAAAATTCATTTATTCTAAAATTTGTGTTACTCCAATGTTCCCCGACATAATATTATCTTTAAGCTATTTATAAATGTAAAAAATATTTTTCAGTTTAAAAATATCCTAAAATAAAAATATTGGACATAAATTTTATGATTCAGGATATATTGAATTCTCTCATATAGT
>JAFFZR010012766.1:0-17455 GCA_018397195.1 Lethrus apterus | reverse complement strand
CTCCAAAACTCTTTTAATAGCTGCTTTAGAGAAAAATTGTCTTATAATTAATTATAGTAGGCAACGAGAACAACTTAAAAATATAAAAATATACAGGGTGTTCAATTTAAAAAATTAATCGTTATGCTTGTATCTTAGCAACGCGATGTTCTTTTGTTTTATAATTTATTGCGCGAAATGCGCATTGCAAGGTACTTAAACTTTGTCCATTTAACCAAGTTTGTATACATATCTTTAAATAAAAAAGTTAGCTACTGTAGAATGTTCCCGTGAAGAGGCTGTATTTTACATTTTTGTATTTCCAATTATTAATAACTTTTAAAGCATACACATGAATTTAAGCAGCACAGAAACCGAACTGCTTGCATCATTCTGCTATTAAAACGGTTAAAACACACGTAGTTAGAGGATTTCCCCATCAGAAAATTCGACTTATCGAAGGTGGCGCCAAATATTTTGTTCGAATTATCAAGATATTCGAGTAACAGAAGTTCGAGTAATCAAGTAAAAATTACACATAATTCTCACCCTTGAGCCTAATGCCAACCAATTTGATTCGAGTTATCAAAAATTCGAGTTATCAAAAATTCGAGTTATCCGAAGTTCGACTGTATTTTTATTCATTATTATTATTATTATTTTATTTATTATTTTTATCAATCCGGGAAACTCCGGATTTATCCGGTAATGTTGGCAGCTCTAGCAAAAGTGTAAATCCAGGTGAATCCTGGAAACTCCGGGCGAATCCAGGACACTCCGGGAGTGTTGACAGCTCTAGCAAAATCATAATCCGGTAAACTACGGCTGAATCCGGGCGAATCCGGGAAACTCCTTGTGAATCCGGCAGTGTTGTCAACTCTAGCAGAAGCATAAATCCGACAAACTCCGGGTGCATCCGGGAAACTCCGGGTGAATCCGGGTGAATCCTGGAAACTTCGAGTGAGTCCGGAAATGTTGGCAATAGCAAAAGTGCAATGATAAATCATTTAAACCTACTTGGTAATGATTGATTTATGCCTCATTATATTTGGATTGGTTGATGAATTAAACCTCAAATTGGGTTTAGGTGTTTTTTCGGTTTTTGAGTTTAGACCCAATAGTTTTTAAACCCAACTAATTCAGTGAGTTTATACTGCGAATATGTGATCTCCAACCCAACGCTAAATCCAAGAAAAGCAGTTATTCCAGTTTTGAAGTTTTTAATTCAATATTTTTGTTGAGTTGGTGTCAGTTTTGAAGTTTGATTTTTCATTAAATATTTTCGTTGAGTTGGTGTCTCTCCAACCCAACAATACGAACCCTAAGCATTGGAGCCAGCCTAATCCAAACTAAACTTAACTAAATTATATATAAATTCTATTTAAATGACGTTGAAATTATTATTATTATTAATTAATTAATCAATTGGTATTAGTCGTTCACGACTTTATTGAAAAACGCATTAGATACACTATGTGGACTTCAACAACTTCGATTGATATTCGTCCAAGATTTCAAATTTCATCCAAGAACTTTTATGGCGATTTAAAATGTGTACTTTTAATGGATTAAATGTAAGTTATTTTCGTTTCGTTTCGTTTAGATTTTTATAGCCAATCCAACCTAATCCTCTCCAACTCAGACATTTTTTTTGTTACGAAAATGCACAATAGTAAAAAGGATGTCAAGGATCATCATAAAAAATTATTTAACAGAAACTCGTAAAATGAGAGCTCATTTCCGATAAAATCCACAATTAAACCGCGTTTTTAATCGCATTGTCGGCACGGTCATCACATAAAATTTTTCATTATCCGCTTGATATACATTTATGACCGGACGGGCAACAATTTGGATTTACGCGTTCGGTGCGTCATCGCGACCTTAAGCGCGTCGCGCAATCTAAATTATGTTCGCCTGGAATGAATTGTTTTTACGCCGTAAAGTTAGGAATCGGATACATTCCGTTATGTGTAATTAATCAATTATTTCGGACGTTTGGAGAATTTTTTATAAAGAATCAGGGCTGGAGCCAGGCCACGCTCTTTTTTATTTAGTTGTAATTTTCTATTACGGAGCGATCCAACCCAACTCTTTTTAAAGAGTTTTTTTGTGAGTTTTGAATCCTTGTTTTTGATTTTCATCCATATTTTCCTCTTTTCTAATATTCCCATAAACACCATGACTGGCAGATATCTTTTATTATTTTTAAGTTTTTGTATCCGATTTTCCCATTTCTTTCTTCTTTTTTTTATTCCTTGTACATTTTTTTATCTAGACAATTTTTTTCCAAAATTTTAGCTCAAATCTGTTTATTCCCTCACAGGTTTTTCATGGAAAGTCTTTGAAATTTTCCTTTTATAATTCTCTACGTTCGTGATCTTTTAATCTTTGTTGTCTTTTCATTTCAACCCCGTTGCCACATTTTCCCCTTTTCTAATATTCCCATGAAACCATAACCAGGAGATATATTTCAAAATTTTTCAATTTTGTATCCGCCTTTTCAATTTTTCCTTTCTTTCTGATTTTTTTATGTTCTTTGCACTTCTTCTATAATTTTTTCTATCCAGATCATTTTTCCTATTTGTAACATTTTTCCAAAAATTCTACCTTAAACCTATTTAATCCTCATGCTTTTCTTTTCAACATTTTTCATCCATTCGATGTAATTTTCCGTGACATTTTCAAACCGAAAAAGACCGATTCTTATCCGCTTCTTAATCTACTGTTTCGATACGTTATCCGCGTCATGATTTATTGCATTATTAATGGCATCGATTTTTTTCTAATTCGTTTATTTCTAGGTCGCGAGTTAATTGGCGAAAGGTATATCTGCTTGTTTGTACCGTCGCATTTTTAACACCTATTTAGCAACTCTGTCGAAAATTGTTTGCGGCATATTTATTCGTTTAGGATTCGTTGACTTCGAATTATATTAGTCATTAAAAAAAAAGTTTGTACCCGAGCGATTTTGATGATAAAATTTATTATTATTATATTTTTGATTATTATTATTTTTAAATGTGTAGAAATGTACACAAAATGCATAGAAGAAAGGGACAGCTTTGAAACTCAAATGTGTCCCTTAAATCAATTTTTAATTTATTAGTTATTGAAAAATTGGAAAAAGGGTATTGTGGTCGTTGATTTAAAAACAATTGACTTTATAAAAAATATTTTGCACCAGAACAGTAAAAATCTCAAAAAACGGTGTATTCCTCCCAAAAATACACCAACCCAAAGGTACATAAGCTTAAGGGTATACCAAATCCAATGGTACACCAACCCATTGATGTATCAACGAACCCAACACACAATCCCAAGGGTACACCTACTCAATTGAAAATTGAAAAAGACTACTTCTTTCATTAATTAAATAAAATGAAAAAAAAAATCCAGCTGAAAATTTTGAAAAAGGCTACCGAGAAAACTTTCGTTCGAGTCTCCTATTTGCTTGTATTTGGTCTTTTTGAATTATTTTGTTATTATATTTCCATTTCACGAATCAGTAAAATTCTTCCTATCATTTCTTCAATAATCCAAAGCCTTAAATCTGCTATCAAAATCATTTAATGGATTTGAACAAGGAGAAGATTTAAGGCCTTGAATTATTGAAGAAATGATAGGACTGATTCATGAAATGGAAAGATAATAAAAAAAAATTCAAAAAAGACCAAATACAACCAAAAAGGAGACTCGAAAGAAAGTTTTCTCGGTAGCCTTTTTCAAAATTTTCAGCTGGATTTTTTAAATTATATTTAATTAATGAAAGAAGTAGTCTTTTTCAATTTTCAATTGAGTAGGTGTACCCTTGGGATTGTGTGTTGGGTTCGTATGCTTTTGGGTTGATATATCAGTGGGATCGTGTGTCATTGGGTTTGGTGCCTTTAAGTTGATTTGGTGAGTCATTGAGTAGGTGTACCTAGAAAATAACTGGAAGATTTCCACGGATTTGTAAAAATGGATGATACAACAAATCAAAAATTTATTAAGAAACCTACAATTAAAAAGGGTAATTTCTCTACTTGAAGGAAAGTTTTCCCTCCAACAGAAAAAATCCAGAAAATCAGAAAATTTTCTTTCCATTACAAAGATCTCCTTTTGGTTGTATTTGGTCTTCTTAATTTAAAAATTTTGTTTTTGTTTTTGTATTATCCATTTTACAAATTTTTGCAATTTTTCCAGTTAGTTCCTCAGTAGTTCAAAGCCTTAAATCTTCAATTAAAACGATTTAAAATATTCAAACAATGAGAAGATTTAAGGCCTCTAATTTTATTGAGGAAACAAATGTAACGATTCCATCGATTTGTGAAAATGGAAGGATAATACAAAGGAATTTGAAAAATGTATGAAGACCCAATAGAACCAAAAATGTTTGCACACGACAGAAAATTTTCTTTGTAGTCTTTTTGGATTTTTTTCAGATGGAAATTCCAAAAATTAAACAAAAATAACACCCCATTTCATAATAAAAAAATTTTCTTTGTAGCCTTTTTGGATTTTCAGTTGGAAAATTCTAAAAATTAAAAGAAAAAATCCACTCATTTTTCAAGAGTTGATCGACCTTTAAACGCCAATAGTTAACTATTTATTGGAAGATTAATTTATATTAAGTTGGGTTGGGTTGGGTTGGGTTAGTAAGTCAGCTAACTTAACTAACTTAGAGTGAAAGTTTTAAAAGATAATTGGTTTCCTATGCAGTTTTCTCCCCTGAACGTCTTTTTTCTAGAAAAGGGCAATTGCAAAAAATGGGCAAACTTAGGAAGAAAGTTTTAAAAGACAATTGCTTTCTTATGTAGTTTGCTCCCCTGAACTTCTTTTTTATTATTCTTTTTCCTAAAAATAAATAAATAAAATTTTCTGAACTGAGGTTTGAACCCTAATCCATGAAACCTAGTTACTAAGCCAGTCAGTAAAATGAAACCATTTTTTGTTGTGATTGCTATCTGAATCATGCCAACTGGTCAAGTCACTTTTGTAATATAAAGCCGCTTGCATGCATTAGTGTCAAAGCTAGACGCATTCCCGACAATTCTATTCGTTTCAAAGGCGTTTTGCAATCTCGCCAGCCCACGTTCATTGGCTAGAAACGAACGCACTTTTATTCCTAATAATCCGACAACGACCGATTTATTCCCACAATTGATTTCGTATCCGACAAACGATACGGTGCGCGACGTGCATTTTAAACAACTGGAATTTAACGGAATTAAATTTTTTCGTTGGGAGTTACTTACGGTGATTTTATTGTTTCAGAGCATTGGACACGTCAGCGGTTGCCACATAAACCCTGCAGTGTCGTTGGGTTTGTTCATCACTGGCGACATCAAACTCGTCAAGTGTCTTTTGTACATAGTCGTCCAGTGTTTGGGAGCCGCTGCTGGATCGGCACTACTTATGGTAAGTATTTTTCTTAAAAAAATTAATTGATAATACGTGTAAGTCAACACAAATTATCTTAAACCTATTGAACCGAACCCAGTTTATCTAATGAGAAAAGCTTTGTAGAACTTTGTAAACATCAAAACAAAAATGGATTTTAACAAAAAAAGGCCTGAAACAATTAGGTTTTAGGCATACCCAAAATTTAAGGTTGAAGCAAAATTTTAAAAATTACAATACTGAGCGATAGAGTTAAAACGCGACGGTGGATAAACGAAACCCAAATTCGTAAAGCCCGTTTCGAACCCAATTAGATCTTAACGGAAGTAAATATCATCACTTCATTAAAAAAATAAAATATTATATGTCACTTTAAATAAGTTGGGTTTCCTTAACATAGAAGGATTAGTTTGTGTTTAATCGGCCTATTTGGGTTGGTTTTTTCGCTTTAAGTTGAATCTTTTGGGTTTGTAAAATTTTTGTGAAACTTTTGACGAAAATAACATTGCGGAAGGGAAGACAATAACAAATTTTCGGTACGTTTAGATCAAGTTTTCGTCTAAACTTAAAGGAAACTTTCGACAATTTTTGTTAAACCCAATCAACGGGGCCATTACACGATTATCCAACTCAATTATAATCATCAAACACAACCCAATGGAGTTCATAAAACCCAATCCAATAAGATTGATCGAATCCAGTACAATAATCTGAATCAAACCCAAACTAATGGAAGTGATAAAACCCAGCAGGGTTTGCGTTTGATTATGTTGATTGGGTTGGGTTTCACAATTTTTTTAAAACCCAATCAACGTGGCCATCACGCGGTTGATCAAATTCAACCCAATAAGAATGATCAAACAAAACCCAATAGAGTTCAATAGGGTTGATCGAATCCAGCACAATAGTCTTATTCAAACCCAAACCAATTGATAATAACAATTGATTGGGTTGGGTTTCATCAACAGTTGGCTAAGATACGTCGAGGAAATTTAATTAGGGAATTAAATTGGATTGGGTTTGAAAACGTTGGGGAGCAATTCGGTTGTAATCAGATGTAACTGGGATGGAGCTAATGGGCAAAAAATGATACAAGTGTTGCAAAGGGGAGAAGGCAACAGCTCGAAAGACGAAAAGTGCATGTGTCTTGTGATGTTATAATCAGGTGTAGCTGTGATGGAGGTAATGGTCAAAAAATGATAAGTGTTGCAGATGGAAAAAGGCAAAAAGGGTACGTGTTAAGCTATACATCAAAGAGGAAGGGATTACCAGCACTAAAGTTGGGGAATGGTCGTAGGAAGAAGATTGCGAAACGGAAGAAACGCTTAAATAAGAAAGGATGAAAAGGACTTGATGAAGAAAATGCCCAAAACAAGAAATTTAATGCAATTTAACAAACCTGTTTGTATCCTTAATTTTGTTGTCATTTTCTTCTTATTCTTCCTTTTTTTTTGACCAACGTCGTCTTTCGGAAAAATTTCCTCAATCTTCTGCCAGTAGAATCCGTGTCATTAAGTCCGTCCCTGGTTAACTCATTAACTTAACGAAACTATACAGTGTAGAGAAATCGACTCTGCCGTTAATTTATTACCGATTCCAACGAGTCGTCCGCATAAATAAGAGATAAGTCACGCGTCTTGTTACGTCATTACATTTATTATTTTGCCATAATTCAATGGGAGAATCGCCCTGGGTGCGTTTTGTCATACATTTATGCAAACTTATGCTTGAAAGTAATTAAATGAGACGCGTCTTTGATCGATAGTGCAAGTGGTCGGTGTCCTGTTCGCAAATCGATTCGCGAAAAGATCATCGTTTCGTGATGATCCCTTTCGATTGAAAATGGGGATCATAACAAAAATGTTTATAATCGTGAAACGAAAATCCAAAAATCGTACTGATGGTCAGTACAAAATGAACGAACCTAAACATGTCGAAAAATTAACAGGCAAAGGAAGATTTATCCACTTTGGAAGAAAAGGGCATTTTGAATGGAGGAATTATTTTTAAAGTACATGATGGAAGTTCAAGGAAGGAAGACCTAGAAGAGGGAGAGAATATTTGGAATTACGCCACAAGCCCAAAAGAAGAAGATGGAGAGTGTAATTTCTTCTGAATAAGAAGAAATGCTTATTTAAAGATTAACTGAATTTATTATTATTCTTATAAAGCAATCCAACCTAATAGAATAATTTGAATTTATTGTTTACGTAGACACGCTCCAGATAACGTCCGAGTGAAGTGTGCTGGTCGCATCCTTATAGGAAAAGTGGGACACCTTCTCGTCCACTCGCAATAAAAATTACAACACCGCAGAAGTTCTAGGTTGATGCATTCCTTTCTCCGACTTTTTAATTGGGACGTAAATTAGTTTTGCTTTCGTTCGGTGTGCGTGCGTGCAAATTAGATTGTAAATTTTGAAACATTTCAAAGATCAACAGACACATCAAAAAAATATTTCGAAATTTGTTAATCCCAATTTTTATTCTTATTGAAGTTGAATCGGAATTTAAATAAAGAAGGAGATACACATAAACTGGGTTAAAAGATTAATCTAGGATATGGTTAAGGAGAGGAATTTAAAAGAAAATGGTCGAAGGAAAAGAACCCTCTCCCTTTGAACCCAATGTAGAAGAAGCTATCTTGCTAAGATGGATAGAGATATAAAAGATTAAAGAAAGGAAAGGAGTTGTAAATTAAATGAATAACGAATGGGAAAGATATATGGGTTTGGAAAATAATGCAGAATTACAGAAAATAAAGAATTCTAATATAGAAATAATAGGAAGAGAGAAACAAGAATTAGAAGAAAAGAAACTTTTTTCCAGGCAATAAAAATATGAAAAATAAAAAAATAAAGGATGAAATTTAAAAGAATAAATAACTAGAAGAATTATGGGAATGATAACGAAAGAGGAAATAAAACATTACAATTGGTTCAAAAGAAAAGTGATAAAAAAGTTAGATGAAAAACTTGGAAAAAGTGGGAGTAATGGGGAGAAAGATGGTTGAATGGGGGAAATTGAATGGGGAATTGGCCGAAAAGTTGGAAATGAAAAAAATGGGAAATTGACGGAAATTTGGAATGATAAATTGGAGGATGAGCAAAAGGTGAATTGTGGAAAAATTTAAATTGGAAAATGAAGAAAAACTTATGTAGAAATGTAAGAAAAGTTAAATGGGTTGAAGTTGAAAAAACCATACTACGATAAAAAATTTGTCTAAAGAACAATCTAAAAAAAAAAAATGAATATCAAATCTGAGAACATAAGCATTTGTATCCATTTATTATTACTAATAAAATAAAAACTATGAATTTCTCAACCTTGAAAATTTTTAACAAAGAATACGTTAATTCCTCGTTGCATATCTTGACGCACATCAGCCTTGCACCTACACTTGATAATGAATCGAGTAGGCCGTGAATTGGTAAACAATGAAGTAACGTTAGTACTGCGAAATTGCACGAGTCCGGGGTCAGTGGCGCGTGTCGGCATTGTCTGTTACACGCCACTGACCACCAAGTTCAATGCTTAAAACGAAGGAGATTTCTCGGCTAAAGAGGAAGTATTTCAGTTCTTCATATTAGAAATGTACGTTTGTGCTTTGTTACGAGATTTGTATCCAGTTGACTTGATTTTCCATTTTCTTGGATATTTTTAGATTTAATTTTTTTTTTAAGTATATTACCAAATGAAAAATCCGACTACCTTCAGTTTTTGAAATTAAAATGATTTTATATCAGAGAAAAATTTTAGAAGAATGAAATTATGTCAAAAATCGCTCCATGGACTTACTTACGTAAACAAGGTCGGCGCGCACAATTTTTTTCCACTAATTGATCGACCATATTATAACAAACAAAAATCACCTATTTCTCAAAACTGTGTAATTGATTTAAAACACTGAAAACCTAAAATGAATCCAAATTTTTTTAAGGTGGCCACTCCAACAGAATTCGAAGGTAACTTGGGCGTAACGGGATTGGGCACCAACGTCACGCCGGCGCAAGGATTCCTATATGAAGCGGTTCTCACCTTCCTATTGGTGTTCGTCATCCAAGGAGTTTGCGATCCTCGCAGAAAGGACATCAAAGGATCCGCGCCGCTCGCCATCGGTCTCGCTGTCACCGTTTGCCATCTCAGCGGAGTGAGTCAGATAAAATAAAAATTTGAATTATTTTGACTTTAATTTTTTTTCAGATTAAATACACGGGATCGAGTATTAATCCTGCGAGAAGTTTCGGCCCCGCTGTCATCACGAATACTTGGGATAATCACTGGGTAAGACCACTTCACTTAGACTTAGGGAATTGGTTTTTTTGATTTTCAAATGTAAACGCTGTATTTTTTTTTTAGGTTTATTGGGCTGGACCAATAGTAGGAGGACTAGTAGCCGGTATCATCTATAAAATTCTATTCAAAGTGAGGAAAGAAGACGACGATTCTTACGATTTTTAGTATATTTAGCCTTTATTTTTGGGCGTTCATCATCTAATCATCACCAAAATTAACATTATCATTTAGTCTATAGCTAGCTGTATAAAGTGCAAACTTTGTAATTATTCGTAATATGACACGTATATGTTATTTATGTAGATAAATGTATTCGAAAAGGAATTTTCATCTTTGATCATTTAGAGGCTTTCCTTTTGCGTAGCGATGTGTATATAAATTTTAGAAAAATAAAAATTAGATTTTAGTTTTATTGTTTTTAAATTGGTATAGAAGCGGCGCGTGGCGCCATCTCGTAGGTAAAAGCTGCAGTAATACATCCAACATCCAACTGAATAAAAAAGAAATTGGAACTTAAGGCGATTGTTTATCCTCATCACCGTTTGTTTGAAAAGTAAATAAAAAACGAAAAAAATAAAAAATAAAAAATTTATAATTTAAAATAAACATTTCAAATGATACAAAAATACTCCGTTACGGAATCTGCCCAGTCATTTCACGTTGAAGCTCTTCTTTTTATATTGTTTCCTTTCTTTCGCCGCTACGTATTCCTTCCTGCTGGCGCTGGATCGAAGTTCCAAGATCAGATTGATTTTTTGTACGATTTCCGAGGCTATTTTGTGATCAGCTTCGAAATCATAATGCTTGAAACTAGCCGATGTTTGCAGTACACCTAAAATATCGCGACGTTAAATGCGACAAAAAAATTAGATTTACGTACTTGGAGAGTGGGTATCGAGGGAGCTGTTCGAATTGCCGAACGATAAACTATAGACAACTCGGAATACTGATCGATTGCTTTTCGTGTCCAGTAATTCACACCAAGCCACCGAATCCATATGATGGCTGATGGCTTTTTGCCGAACTATAGCAAACTTAGAGCTTTTTTGTTGGACCGGGTCTATTTCGATTTTTTCACCGCTCACGCCTAAATGAATCTCAATTTTAGCTCTCACTTTACTTATTATGTAAACATTAAAAGATTGATACAAAGGGGCTTCCATGGCCGTCGTGTGCACTTCCATTAATTTCATATCATCAGACAATTGTTTTTCCTCCATAGAATCACCTATAATTAATTCATCCTAAGATTTTTTAATTTTCTGTGCGTAAATTACCTTTCGTTCCAGAATTAACACTATCTTCGATGAACTTGTCGTTATACAAAACATCTGTCGTTTCAAAGCTAACATTTTTGGCGTTGTGTTTATGTTCGACTAGTCCCAGACATGTAAATCCAAATTTGGCTACACATTCTTTAGGATCTAAACATGGAAAATCTCCATCCACCTCTCCGTCCTCTTCAGTCATATATAAACCATAACTCGTGACAGATTGCAAAGGAAAATCACCATGTGTTGCTCTTAAATTCGAATTTGTGAGTAAAAATCGTTAAAAACAATCGAACCACAAACCTGCATTTCAAACAAATTAACCCGATTAATTCTTGTATTTTCGCAGTAGCGACGCAACAAACAATCATGGGGTAATTCCGTTGTTCTTCGGGCAACATAGTCAAGAAAATTTTATATTTTCGTACAGGAATCCCGACTTGGGCGCTCCCATCAAATTTGGCATATTCCATGTATGGATTTTGCGGTAAATGTGTACAGTTTTCCAACTGCTCAGCCAGTAGTGATTTTTTCGGTGCAGTATTCTTTGAACAGGGTTTTTTGGAGAACAGTTCAATTTTCTCATCTTCCGTCAGTTCTCGGTTGGATTTTTCCAGTTTGACATGTTTTATTTTGGCGGCGCGTTTCCTCGCCTGATCCATTTTCTCCAGTCGTGCCGTGGTGTTTGATCGGTGCCTCGAACCAAAATCAATATTGAATTGTATATCATAGGATTCGTGCTCGATTTCATCTTCGTCTTCTTCGCTTTCGTTCGGATCTGTGTATCTATCCAGGGTTTCTATTAGCTTCTTGGGAACGTCTTCACCAACCATAACCATTTCGCACATACCTGTAAGAATTGGTTGGTTTAATTATTATTTTTTTAATAATTTATAACCTGTATCATCGGTAGATATGAAAGAATTCCTTATGTGCGATAAAAGCCAATATTTATTGTCGTATAATGCCATTTCGTAGAAATTAACAATTTCGAATCGTCAACAAATCAATTCGTGGAAATATTTCCGGTAGAGGCGCTGCTAATCGAAAGTTTTGAGAGTGACGAGAGTGACGTTGGTACGGAAAACAACTTTTAAGTTAATAATTTTTTTCTAAAAGGTTTATTTTGTTTTCTACAAACTTCAGATTGTGTACAAATTTATTCACTTTAATTAATCATATATTATTTTACTGTTTTTACACACAATTTTTCTTCTCTTAGTGTCTCTTTATGGAAACACAAATGTTTCTAATTTTCGTTTGGAGCAATAGATGGCGCTTGTACCTAATACAATGCATATATCTTTCCAAAAAATTTAAAAAAATTGTTACGTATTGAATTTTTGAATTTCAATTACGGAGCGAACTCACCATACAACCCATAAAGCAAAAATTTTCGTGTTTTAAAGTGAAAATATTGATAAAGGATTTTCTTTCGCTTCTAAAAGTTGGCATCACTGTGTGCTTGTAAATAAGACATTTGAGATAACCTCAAATTATTGAAATAGACGTCAAAATAATTCCAATACAAATATTAAAATAATTAAAGTTTAACGTTTTTAAACATGCACATGTCATTTTGGTGGGATTCCAAAGTGGATCATTTCCTATTCTACGGTTACAACATAACAACAATCGGTGGCTTAGTAGCTACATGTTTTGGAGCCGCTTCGTTAGCATTTCTTTTCGAATGGTTCAAACTCTTACAAGCCCAACACCGACAAAGACAACTGATATTCCGAGCAAAACAGCTTAGAAATATATGCCCACCGGAACATACACGGTTGTTAGATAGTGCAAGATTGGAAAATTTCCGCGTTACAGCAAAAAACAGGTAAAGTACCCACTTAAAAGTTTTGAATTCATTGCATCGTTGTAGATTTGGACTGCCGTGCTTCGATGCATTTTTATGGTTATTTTCGTACGATTTGGGGTATTTGTTAATGTTAACAGTTATGTTTTATCACGGTTGGATATTTATTTCGGTTATATTGGGCAGTGGAATCGGTTATTTCATATTCGGACAGACTTTTATGAAGATAAACCTTCAAAACTGCCATCTTATACGAAACACGTTTTGTGCGAATAATTGTAGAGATCCTGGTAAGTTTAAATTGTGTTTTCCATCCGTTAATCCAGAAACTTACAGATGACACCTCCTGGAATACCAAGAAATTTAATTGGTAATCCTTTTCCATCCTATCCTAAGGTAAATCCTATTTTGTAATTGATAATTGTTGTAAACATTTTATTTTAGAATTTTGTGGTAGCAAAAATGGTGAGTCCACTCCTGTGTTAGCAGCATCTTCTTCGAACACAATAACAAATGACCAACCATCGATTACCGTTGAAGTACACAATTCATCATCTGACGACAATGAATAAAATTCGACACTGTAAAAATTGACTTTCAAAATTGCTGTGATTTGGAATTTGGTGCTATGATTTATTCTTAGTCTGCAATATTATATTCCTCTACAACGTGAAGTCGATTTGTTAATTTTTTATGATGTATGTTTAAGTCCATTTGTTAAGTGTTTGAGAAATGTATTTTTTATGACGAAATTGTTGATAACGATTTGTTAAATCCTACATAGTTTATTAAATGTTTAAAAAATGTTCTAGTTATTATCCTGAAGGACAAATGAATCATAATTTTTTTGTGATAACGTATCTTTTTATTGACGTCGTCGTATTATCAACACAAGATACGTTTGTAGGCATTTATGAATGTTTTAAACATTGAATTTAAACTTTGCACGAAATGTTCTGTTCAAATTTGTTTTTATGATGTTGAATGATAATGCAATTTGTAACAATAATTTATTGTTAATTAATTAATTATTCATTTAATTGGATCGTCTGGGAAACAAAATACAAAATAAATTAGTAACTCATTAAATTATATATTTGTATTGTTTGTAATTTAAATTACAGGTTTCTGTATTATCATCTAATATTTTTTTGTTGTATTATACGTTTGTTACATTAAAATAAAAATTTTAAATATTTCAGCAATTTATCTTTTTCACGTTGGTTACAATTTAAATTGTGACTTGAACCCTTGTTTATATATATTTATATATAAAGGCAAAAAGTGAAAAATTATCGGTCACTTTTTGCCTTTTAAGCGTTTTCCCGCGATGCATCCCATGTTGCATATATTTTTATATAAAAATATATTAATTATAAATAATAATAATTAAATAACTAAATATATATTTATATATAATAATATAACGAAAATGATGTTACAGATCCACCTTTCGGTGATAGATGTAACATCAATGCATGTCACTTGTTGTTATTTTATATATAATATATATAAACAAGGCTTGAACTTCACAAATAAAATTGAATGTTTTTATTGATCCCGACCCGTTTGGAACAGTTTGTTGGAATAGACCTAATATGTTTATTTATTGAATTAATCCGATTGAGATGTGTTTAAAGTTAAAACGAATAAAAAAAGCGTTTATAATCACACATAATTGCTAGAGGTACGTCCAAAAATAAGAGTACTTCTTTATGTACACTTTTTCTTAAAAGCGAATAATAAGGGAGATCCAACCCTTGAAAGGGGTGAATTGAAAACCTTAGTTTTTCAAATATGTTCCAAACGCTTTTGATTACGGAGTTCATATCTTGGGAGTGATTATAAGACATTAGGATCATTAATTTTATGTCACCACCTACCCCATCCCATATGAATACAGGGTAGTTTTGGAGGGTAAGTGAGGGTTATTACGTCACATTTTTTTATATTGTGATTATTTTAAAAAATTCTTGTAACAATTGTTTTCAGCTAACTGGATTAACCCGCCAAATGTGGTGGCAGCTTATCAAAACTAAATATTAATTTGAAGGGTTGATTCAGGAAAATTAGAAAGGTGTGTAGTTAAGAAATCATAGTTCACAACTCCAAACAATTGAAATAAATTCTTGGTTTCTGGGATGGAACCCATTAGTTTATTATTTTAAAACTAATATTTTCTAAAAGAATTGGAAAATTGCAATAAAAACAAAAATTTTAATATCCATATATATTTTAGATAAACACCCATACATTAGAGAACCCATGATCAAATCCTGACTATAACCTTATTATAAATACGTAAAAAAAAAAAAAAATTCTAAATAAATTCATAACTTGCAAATATAACTTTATAATTTTTTCGGTGTTTCAGGCCGAGTTGTATTTTCTCCACCTTCAGTTTTCACCATCTTTCCATTATCACCTATAAAAACAAAAAAATTGAAATTAACGAAAAAGTAATAAGGAGATATATAGGAAGGAATTGTGTGAGACGACAGTATCATTAAAAAGAAACTTACTTTCTGAATCTGCTTGTTCTCCGCCCGATCGGCGTTGTTTTCAATTAATTGTACAGGTTGTTCATTAAAACGAATCAATTTTACTCATTTTCGTGTGTTCCTTATTGTATTACCTCTTATTGATGTTAAGGGTTCCTGTGTCTAAAATCCATAATTAATGAGGTTTTCAACATTTGTCAATAAATTATATAATGTGAGTTTGACATTAATCTAAGTGCGTTCGACAAAATGGTGGATGATACTTTGAACATCTTTTGTAATTCAAATTAAGATTTATTTTTCTTTTTGTCATTCACTGTTATCATTTATTTATTTCATTTAAAACTCAAAAATTATAATAGGAACCTTACAGGAAGGAACCCCAATATCATTTAAAGAAAATACAATTAGGGACACGACCAAATGATCAAAGACAGAATTTGAAAATAATGTAAGTAAATTTAATTAATGCCTTGTTTTAACTAAAATATTTAATAGCAGAACAAAGAAATAACTATCCAAGAAGCAATCTAGCTTTGATAAGCCCGCCTAGAACATATCTGTTTTCAAACTCTGACATCATGGAATTGGTAATTGTTTCTTACAAGATTTCAAAACACACTAGTGTGGCAATTTTAATTTTTAATTGAAAGAATAATTTATTGACAAAACTCATTAATTATCGATTTTAGACATAGGAACCCTCAACGTCAATAAAAGGTAATACAACAAGGAACACAACCAAATGATAAAATACAGGTTGTTCCATATGAAAATAATGAGTTATGGTGATATGAAAACGAGTAAATTTGATTCGTTTTAATGAACAGCCTCTACGATATAATTGAAAACTTTTAAAGTCAATCCATAGACATTAGTCATAGTTATCAACGAAAAAATAATCCCATTTTAAAATTCAAAAGTAGCGTTAGTAGGTCCCTTTAAATTCAAGGGTGCAGTAGGCATTTATTAGTGAAAAATATTAATAACTTGACAATGCCGCCGAAAAATTAAGAAAATTTAATATGGCTGTATAAGGCAATAAAAATGCAGTCGAAATATCGACGAATATATACAGGTGTTATTA
Source organism: Lethrus apterus (assembly GCA_018397195.1). Taxonomy (NCBI): domain Eukaryota; kingdom Metazoa; phylum Arthropoda; class Insecta; order Coleoptera; family Geotrupidae; genus Lethrus; species Lethrus apterus. Next base: position 1,127 of record JAFFZR010012766.1, on the reverse strand, counting down.
AAAAAAAAAAAAATTAAAAAAACATCCCTGTATAGGTGAAAATAATTTTAGAGTGTAATGCTCTAAAGGCTAAAAAAACGTTTGTCTATAAACGTATGCTCTATTTCAAATGATAAGAGAGATATGGAAGCAGGGCACCTCAATTACTCAACTATATACATTAAGTCCATTTAAAACAACCTACATATACAGTGGTCCCAGGACGTTTACAATAGCCGATATTTCAAGAGACGTTAAGTCTGATTTATTTCAAATTCAGGATATTTGTTTGAGTTTAGGGAGATCATTTCTGTAATATTAAACCTTTATTCCCAATTTCCACTTCTCAGCAATAAATATTCAATTATAAAATTTAAATGGAACCGCCTGTAGTACTATTTTGACAACATTTTGGTTAGAAAATGGCACTTTAAACAAATAAATATTCGAAAAGACAGAAATTGATCGTTGTCATAGTTTTTGATCGTAATATGATACAAATAGTATTATTTATTGCTATATTATTATTATTATTTATATTTCTATAGCATTCCGTATTTACGGAGAGTGGGGCAAATGTAAATAGTTTTATAATTTGAACAATGAACGATTTCCATATCCTCATGGTCGATAGCTCTAGTTTACAGTTTATTTATATCATATATAGGTGTCACATTAGTGCGATATTCTTCGATATCTCCGTTGTTATGCAAAACACAAAAAATATTTTAAGACAAAAGTTTTTTAAATTTATGGTCTCCACCACCTAAAATTTTCAGTTATACTGAGTGTTTCGTTTGTGCGTAACCACGAACAACTTTAAAATTTAAAATGGAACACGCTATATATTATTACATTTTTGAATTTCCTGGGTAATTCTAATATAAGTTTGTATAAGATAATATTTGTCTATGTCTATTCGTTTTTAAGATATTAGCATTTATTCGGAAATTTTGACAGCTGACGGTCTTCGGCAAAACGCCTATAGTTCAATAACGAAATACAGCAAGATCATGAAATTTTATGCAACGCTAGAGGGATCTTTAGTGATAATAGTAAAAGCATTAGAAATTCTATATTTAACACAACATACTTAATAAATCTTCTTCTTTTTGAAACAATTGAAATGCGGAAAGCTTAATTTTTTT
>JAFFZR010012765.1:1278-17815 GCA_018397195.1 Lethrus apterus | reverse complement strand
TCAGATATTTAGTAAATTTTGTCAGTTTTGCCGTAATTGCCCCTCTCTTCCTTTTTAGTGACTCCATTTCCCAATTGTGTATGAATAAATGACTCACTTACCTGAGTTCCGTAATAATTATATAGAGAGGTTGAATCTTAAAACCGTAGTATAATGCACCGTCAACTGAACGCTGACACGTCCCTTGTTTGCGAATTCGTTGCCTTCTCCTTCTCCTTGATCACTTCAACAACGTAAATTGATGGCTGTATTTTTGCACAGTTTGTTCTAATGATAACACTAATATCCGGCTCGAAGGACCATTTTTTATGTTGTGTTTTAAATGGACTGTATAAAATGAAACCAATTCACTGGCAATAACATTAATGTACTTTTTCATAAAAACTGTCACGTCATAATTTTTTTTTTTCATAGTAGACTAAACACCTGTGTTTCTAGTAACTTGCGTTTTTCTCTTTTGGTGTTTCTTCTGTGTATTGGATAAAGTGTTATATTTCAGTGTTAAACAAGTTTTCTATTTTGTAGTGTACAGAACACAAGTATTTTCTACTCCTTTTGAATTACTTCAGTACTTACTGTACCCAGTACAGTAAGTAAGTCTATGTGAATGGTCCTAAAACAATTCAAAGCACGATACCACTTTTAGTTGATTTTTGTTTTGTTGTTCTTATTACGCAGAAATCTATTACGTTCGGGTGTCGTCTCAGATGCATGTTTCATAAGACCTTTCAATTTTTTTAGTAATTCTCCTCACGTAGTCTGCAGTTTTTTCCAATTTACAACAATTACAACAAGAACAATTTGGGAGTAGCTGTGCTCGATTTTTATAATTTTACGATTTAACCCGTCGTCATACGGCTGCTGTCAGCGTACAATGCATATCAATTCATCGAGGTTATCGCCTCATCGGTAATGATATTACGAAACTGATGTACAGCTCCAGCTACAGCATAACTTTAAGAGACATCATAGAGTCTTTACGTTTTGAGAGTCTGAATATTACAGGATCGTTTGAGATTTCTCACCGCATAACAGCTTTTGGACAGTTGGTTGCAAATAGTGATGGGCACAATCGAATGATTTTAACTATCGAATTGTTATTAATCGAATGATTTTTACTATCGAATAATATTACTATCGAATAATGATTTTTACTATCGAATGCTTTTAATATCGAATGATTTTACTATCGAATGATTTTACTATCGAATGATTTTACTATCGAATGGTTTTACTATCGAATGCTTTTACTATCGAATGATTTTACTAGCGAATGATTTTACTATCGCATGATTTTACGAGAGATTTTACTGTTTTATAATCGAATGATTCATTTGAATCACTTCGAATGAAAAATTTCAAATATTAATAACTCTCACTTGTCAAAAACAGTCGAATAAGATAAAATAAATTATGTACAACAAGTAAAAAAATACGAATTAAAAGAGTAATTAATTAATAATTACATATATTTAATAAAAGCTTTGGCAGTACAAATGATGTATCTGTACATTGGTTGTTGGAATGTCGGTATGTCATAAAACAATTAGGTACTTAGTTGTACGGCACATGAGATGACTTTACTTTGTTAATATATTTTCAATTAGATTTTTATGTTTAGTTTTGATGAATATAAACTATACAAATTATTCGTCAGTTCAGTTTTTAATATAATATTAATAATACCAACCAATATTTACAATTCTGTGGTTATTTGCCAAAAGCTGATATGTCGATTTTACTAAGTTTACAGGAAGCCACTTTAAAGTTTATATGGAACTGACAAATACATTATTACAAACAAACTTCTTCAAAATAATATCTATTTTAACGCATTAGTTTGTTGGATGACATATCAGCTTCTGGCGTAGATAAAACTTTGGACTTTTTTACATATTACGGCGATAACACCAGAAAATTGAAAATATGACATATCAGCTTTTGGCAAATAACCACAGAATTATAATATATCATTTTTCATTATGAGGGATACCATACGCAACTATGACTGTCGAAACAATTCATAACAATACTAACAATAAATAATAAACTTAACTTAACCTTAACTTAACCTCGCGAAATGACTCAAAACTTGAAATAATCGAATCTGTAGAATATGCGGAAACGGGAAAATCGGAAATCTATATTCAAATGAACAATTCGATTGTAAAATATCTTGATAGTCTCGATGTCTCGATTCTCGATTGTAAAATCATTCGATTGTAAAAATTATTCGGTTTGACTACTATTTTTTATCGACTACTATTTTTATCGACTACTATTTTTATCGAATACTATTTTTATCGACTACTATTTTTTATCAACTACTATTTTTATCGACTACTATTTTTTAACGACTACTATTTTTTAACTAATACTATTTTCTTAAACTATCGATAGTATCGAGAGATTTTAACTATCGAATTATTCGAATGAATTCATTCGATTGTGCCCATCACTACTAAAAACGAAGTGTTTTGACCACAAAACACTTTTAGTATTGATCTCCTGAAAAACAAAAATTCTAGTGGATACAGACTTAAAAAAAAAATACAACTTCTGTGAGGAAAATGTGTGATGTAAACGAGACTTTCACATTCCTTCCTGGTGATAATTTTTCCAAACTTTGCATACAAATGGATAATTTTTTATAGGAAGAGATATAAAAGTTAAAATCTAATTTGGTCAAAATCTTGTCCCATGATTGATGTAATCGATGAGTAATTATTTCCTTTTACGACTTATTCCAAATCAATTTCGAAACATAATTTTGAAACAGCCGAGTTGAAACTTTCGATTTTTTAAATAATTAAATACGTGATGAAACTTCCAGAAAAGATACAAGGAAACGTTTAGTAAATAAATTACACGAGTAGACTGTTCGCAGACAGGTGGGTGTCGAGACCTTGAACTACGATGCACTGACCCAAGCAAGCAAGGATCATCGCGAGTTTCTTTGTTTACGGATCAAACTTGTGTACATTTTCGATAGTCGCGCGTAAATTTAATTTGGCGAATCGTGTCGGATATTTGGTGTTCACGCAGCATCGTCAATAGCGACGAATCAAGCGATGAAGAGGAAGATGTGCGAGTGCGAGCGAACATCGAACATGTGGTACGATGGGTCGGGTCGCGTTGCCAGCTGAGGGGCTGCTGCTTAGCTGCCTGAATGCCAGTTGCCGGCACTCGCATACAGCTGCTGCCCCGTCAGTCGTATTCTAACCGGCGAGGGTGATTTTGCATTCTCGACTCTCATCGTTCGTAGACGACGCCTTGTTTCACTTACGTTTTTCTAGTGTTGTTTCTTCGAGATGTTGTTCGAAAGTCCCGGTCCTAAATTCATTCCGTATAACATACCGCCACCCGTCCTTGCGCCTCCACCTTTAGGGTAAGTTTAATTTGTAATCGTACACGAAATGCATGCCTGTCGGCGTCGTTATATGTTTTTATTTCACAAAAATGTACATATACGTTAGTTTTGTTTGTCGTGTTTTATTTTAAAAAGAAAGAAAACAAAAGAAAAACGTTCGTGTTTTGTTTCACCGGGCTAAAATTGACTGTCGCGTATTATTTGCAAGGTTATGTGCGAGACTGTACCGGTCCGTAACCATGATGCATTCGCGGCCGTTTTATTGCGGCCCGAACGATGCAGACGTTATCCCAGGTTCTACCTGAGTTCGAGGGTCTGGATCGTGGTTTCTCTTGCAGGCGAAATACACACACCACACGACTTCGTATCTATATTTAGTTTTCATGGCGATGATTTTTGAACCACTCACTTTATTACAGTCGTTCGTAGCTTTCAAAAGTATTAAGAAAACAAAAACGAAATTTTTTACATAGAAAACGAAAATGAAGAAATTTTATTGTTTTAAATACAACATCGAAAAATTTGAAAATTTAGTTTTCAGTTTCGCACTGTTCTTTTAGTTTCTTTTCTTCTTCCTCCATGGATTTGTAGATTCGAGCCAGCTCTGTGAGCGGTTCGTATTTTTGCTTAAAGACCAAGAACTGAAACAAACACATAATAATCGTAGACTTAAATTATATTCAATGTAGTCTTGTTACATGTATAGAACGTAGTGTGTAGAACACAATAATAACTAGCATTTTGACCGTTAAGTATTAGGCTAAATGTATTTTGTATGTTTGTAAAACAGGAATATTGTATGTAAGGATGTGAACGAGGAAAACTTTTCATTACATTATCTCAATCTGAAACTGATGATTCGTAAGATAAGTAGTCCGAAAAAACACATGTATATAAAAAGATTCAAAAGCATCGAAAGTTCTTATGTATTAATAGTTACTTGGATGGAAATTATTGAATGTTGTATTTTTAAACCTTTTGAGAATGAAAATCAGCACTAAACTAGCTATTTTGAAAGAATAAGCCAGAAACTTTCGAAGATAATTTCAATAGGACGAAGCTCCTTGAATTTAATAAATCTTAAGCTCCTTTAACAAGCTTCAAAATGATGATTCATTCGTAAGATGCATTGTATTGTCATGTGACAACCTGTATATAAAAAGATTCAAAAACACCGAACGATGTTATGTATTAATTTGATTGACGTCAAATTCTTGCCTGCGAAAGCATGTAGTACTTTCTAAACTCAGGTAACGTTGATATATAACAACTAATAAAATTATATTTATTATTATTGTTTGATTACTTTCCTGAAAGTTCATGAAAAAGATCTGCCAATAGAAGGAAAAAAACTTAGTTGTAATTTGAATATTCTTCAAAATGATGATAATGAACTAGTTCTTTAAAAAAAAAGGATAATCACATTTTTTAACATACGATTTATTATAAAGGTGTTTGCTAGTAAATGTCTCCTTCAGAAACCTAACATTTTTACTTGAAACATTTTTCCCAAAATGAGAAGTTGTTTAAAACTGAACATCTTATGTCGCAACCCAACTATACACCGAAAAAATTGATTGATTTACGATTATTTTTATTAGGGATTGATTGCATTTTTTGCCAAAAAATGTTTAGAATCCTGATACGTGTGATATTTAGACACATTCATCGTTAATTTACAAATTATTAATTACTTTTAATACAATATTGGATGACGTAAATTAAACTTAAATTTGTTTTTCGAAATGATTTTCTTCTAAAATTTTACGAAAAACCAACCCTTGTATGAATTTATAACTGAAATATTCGTCTATTGTCAATGTTGGCCCATTCATTATTTAAACTGTTTAAAACGGAAAACTATTCAACATGATAAATTAAAAACTACTTATGTTCCCAACTGCACCTGGAACATCTGCTCACTTCACTTATACTTGTAAAATGCACCTAAAGAAAATTAATTATCGTTCATACATTAATGATTAAATGTTATGAGGCATATATTATGTGGAATATGTCCGGTTTAGATATTTTGAAACACCTGCGTGAAAATTTTGGGTGTAGAAATTTTTTGAAAACATTTTTAAACAATAGGTCGTTTAAATGTCACAATACAGTGCGAGTGTAAAGTAAGGAATAAAATTCGTTAAATTTTTATCCCTACTTGTTGGCAATTTTCCTCGGACAGGTCAACTTTTATTTTTAAATCCCCATCTTTTTTAAATTATACCTTTCTATCCCAACCAGTGGCGGCGTTACGGGGGGCAAGTCGAAAAATTAAAATGGCAACGAGGGTTAAATGTTACATTTTCGGAAAGATCGTTTCATCCTCTATTTCTTGTTTTAATCGACCGATTTAAAAAATTGTTTCGCTGATAGACAGAGGATGAAACGATCTTTCCGAAAATGTAACATTTAATTCCCGTTTCCATTTAAATTTTTCGAGCTGCCCCCCCGTTACGCCACCACTTGTTTGGATAGAAAAGTATAATTTATGCCAAAAGTTGCGGATTTAAAAATAAAAATTGACCTGTCCGAGGAAAATTGCCAACAAGTAGGGATAAAAAATTAACCAATTTTATTCCTTATTTTACACTCGCACTGTATGTATTTCTGAAAAGTTTTACTTAGTGAAATTTTGTTTTCGGCTCGAAAAGTTCACAATAATATGTTGTTAAGTTTACGTTGCTTAAAAGCCCTTTTTTGAAGCCTGTTAAGGGTACCGGCGTCTCTATTCGTCCTATTGAATATAGACTTATCTTCGAAAACTTCAGACTTATTATTTCAAAATGGCTAGTTTAATGTTGATTTTCATTTTCAAAAGGTTTAAAAATACATATTTCAATAATTCCCATCCAAGCAACTATTTTTATTTCAAGGAGAATTTCTTGTATCAAAGCACCAATAATTTTGCTTCAAAAACATCACGTCGTGTCAATTGATTCATCCGAGAAAAGAACCACCTTCACCCAAGAAAAATCATGCAGAAAAAATAACAAGCAAGCCATTAAAAATTTTATTTAATGGTTTTCAAAAATATTTTTCTTGTTCTCTACAAAATTGGGTTGGTTGATTAGAAAAAAATATATATACGACCTCTTAGTTTGACTATATAGTTTTTTCAAATTACAGATTTTGATTTTTCGAAAAAATAAAAATTTTCGCCTAATATTCATCTTTAAAACGCCAAACAATTGCATAATCAAATCTGTAAGCAAATCTCACCTTGTCTTTTTAAACATTTAAACAAATTCCTCGTTCTTAAATGCATTTTCGGTTATGTTTTCAACTTATTGCCTCCTATTATTTGCAATCTTATTACTCATTCTGTAATGAGTTTCTTTTGATTTTAAATCCTTTGAATTCGCATTTTAATATTCTTTGAACTTTCGAACTTTTAGACGACATTTGCAAGCGCTTAAATTTCGATAAAATATGTACTTTGAAATGAATTTATTAATTTTATGCAAAGAGTTGATGTTAAGGTTTTACAATTTCTCGCGTTTAATGAACTATTTAATCCATAATATACACTGAGAATATTAGATAATGTAGAGGAACATAAAATTTCGAAAACTATTGTTTTAAGCATGCTTTCGTTTGTATAATGCGTTGGTTTTCGGTCACTGCAGACGAAGCAGGTTAAAAATTAAATATTGGTTTCATTTATTAGTTTTTCCGTGGCTTATCATAAATTTAAACCATTCTAAAAACGACAGAAATAACAACTCATTCATTTCAAAAACTGAATAATACAAATACAAATTTTAAAAAAATTCTGCGCAAATCAAAATGAATCATCAGCTACAATTATACTTAATGCAATTTTAATGGCTTTTGCGTGGTTTTTTTACAACGGGTGGCGCTAACACTTTGAAATTTTCACGTAAGATTTTTTTAACGAAACGACATTTTTATGAATCTGAATTAAATCTAGCACGACTACGTTCATAAAACACGAAAAAAATATTTAAAAATAAAGCTTACTTCACACCGAATTTATGATTACCCTTTTACTTGTAGTAAATTCAAACTGTGAAAAAAAGATTAAGATCAATTTAAAAATCAAAAAATTAACTTATTCGACTTAAATAAGTTTATATATTGTTAATAGTTTTTAGGTTATTTTTTTAAATAGATGTTAACTTAGACGTAAATAGCTCAGATTTAGTATTTGGTTTTTGTACTTTTTATGAAATTGTGTTTCTTATGTTAAATTATTTTTGTTCATTGGAGACTTAGTTAATCAGATAATGAAGATTTAGTAATGAAGCTAACTTTTGTATCAAGTATACAAGTTAAATTAACAAAATATTAAAACATTTCTGTAATGGATGATCATTTTTCATAGGCGTTATATGAAAATCTTCATAAGGGTGCCTTTACACACGAATTGAACGGAGTGGAATAATTTGTCATAATCCGTCGTCTTCTTACATGTGTCATCATCGCGAAGTTTTCTTCGCTCCATTCTTGCTTTCCTTTTAATTTTTTTTCGTTTTCCTATCCATTTTAAGCTAGGAAATTTATTAAAATTACGTGCTTTTCAGTTATTCCACTTTGAAATTGTGTAAAAATATTCATTTTAATTACATTTTAACTTTAATTGGCTGAAAGTTTAAAAAAAAAGGTATTATTGGATGCGTCACTGCCGTGTCAGTAAAATAATCTAAATACCAATTAAAACAATGTATGATAAAAACGTTTTTATTACATGTTAATGTTTTAATTTTTTGATCGATATTTATAACTTTTAACACGACAGTGGCGCAGCTAGTAATATGAAATTTTATGGAAAGGGTAAAACTTATTTACAATTTAAAATATAATAATAATATTACGAAAAAAATTGTTTATTTCAAAACAATTTGTGTTTTACAATACAGCTTGTTCATTATAGTTTAACAGTCGCTTCATAAATTTATTCTTCTGGTGAGAGTTGCTCCCCTGGATTGCGCGTTGTATTTTTATAGCTTCTGTAATATAATAACGAAGATTTCCATATACCGTCGCAAAATATCTGTTTGCCGTGTTGAATTTATTAGTTATATATTTATGCTGACGTTTTATTTTATATCCAATACCATTACTAAATCTTGTCCGATTGAATCCTCTTTTACGTTATGTACAAGCCAAATAATTTGTATATATATATATTTTATTTTATACATAATAATGCTTCATATATTTGTAATTAACTCTTACAGTTGAAATTAACATGCTGTCTTTAGAGATCGATAGTTTCGATTATCGAAATTCCGTAGAGTATCTTTAACATAATCGTTTACCAACATGTTGTACAATATTTCTGTTGTAGCTATAAACATTCCGACGTGCTGGTTTTTTCTTGTGAGGGGGAAAAACTGGGACGTTGTACTATTATTGTTATTTGTTGTATCCCTATAGTGTTCTTTGTAATTAAATGTACTCTTAAATATTTTAACATATATATCATATACATATATTTTTAGTCAGACTAAACTAGTATGTCGTCGTTGCCTTAGTCACAGAAACTTAGTAGTGATCATCATTAAATGTCATGTTGCTACTCTCTACTACTGACTGCATCACTAATCCAGCCTTGCGTAGAATGTTGCACGTATTTAAAAGTCTTAGAAAAGAACAAAAAATGTCTGATGTGTGATTTTGATTGAAGTGTCGCAGGAGTCTTGCCTGGTTTGACAGAAGGCAGGATCTACAACGAGGACGAGCTTGACGGACATCATCCCGATTGCTGCTGCCATCGGTAACCCTTTGATGATGACGATGATGTCGATGACACACTATGTGAAGGTAACGAGACACAGGCATCGACCGTAGAGGCCATGTAGCGTAGCAGTTCGGATTATAAACATAAATTAGCCGTTGGTTGCTATTTTTGCCTGTTTTACATGTACATCTTGTCCTTTGATTGACATTCGTGTACATATATGTCTTGGTACTTCTTTGACTTGTGATAAGTGCTGTGTATTTAACCACAAAAATCGTCAATATCTCTAACCTTGTCACGCTGTTTTCCGTTTTTAACTTTTTTTCACATATTGTCACACAATAACAATCCTTTTTGCTATTTACTATTTTTTAATTTCGCATCTAAATTTGTGCATGTGTGTTTAAACAGTACATATATATTCCCATTAATTAATTATATTTTTACGATTACAATTTTTGGGTGTATCTGCTAATAGATGGAATATACGCTTATCAGTATCACTAATATTAAATTTCTCAATCACATAAATTAGCGAATAACATGCTCCCGGCGTGCAATACAGTAACTAAAAATTTATTTAACATTTTTAATTATTACACTCAATTCCAAAATTGCATTTAAATCTAATATGTGCATATTTGTTTTATTTCAAAACAAGACCTTAAATTATAAAAAAAATTTAGTGACATATAAAAGTATTTTTCAAATCACTCATAATTCATACAGTATGCATTCCTGAACCAAAATTAGGCCTGAATATTTAAATACACCGAATGTGGAATATCTCAGAAAGAAAAGATGTCTTGTTACATTTTTTATTTTGATATTTTTCATCTTAATACACTTATGCTGCCCATCATTTTATAAATATATTTAAATTTAGTTCTTTAAAGCCCATATAAAATTTTCTAAAAAGGATATATTTTCTTGTCATTATCGGACTGAGCAAGCGAAATACATAACTTATGTTAATAAAAGTTATTTAAAACTTAATTTTGGCCCAAGAATGATTATTTCCGAGACACTTTGTATAAATTAATACGCGTATTATATAAGTAACTACGTAACTACTAACACAGTGATCGTTCGCTGAAATTTATTATTACAATTGCTTCATTCTTATTCTTTTATGATTTATTTGTTTGAAATATTTTATACAAACTATTTATATTTCCGACGAGACCCACAAATCTAGTCTTTCAGTTATTCAACCGCATTTGCTCTCCCTTTTGTCAGATTCCCGTTTAATTCCCCCGGTTTTATATCTTCGAGGGTATTACTCCTCACCACGTAGTTTATGTGGGAATCTCTTAAACTCTGAAACTTTCTGTACTTGGTAGTTTCAAACGATTGAAAAAAATCCTTCATTAGAGCATTTCAAGCATTAAAACTTCAGTTTGAGGACTTTGAAAATATTATGTACGTATATAAATTGATAAGTTCCATAACGCACATACACCCTTTTCTGTACATTATTTACATATTGTAGTATTTCGGACATTAATACGTAATTCTTGCGATAACTAATAATTGTAATAAGTAGGTGAAGGATTACTATTAAGTAAATTAATTATTACCAAAATTCGATGGATATTTTTTTGAAATTATATCAAACAAATTTACAAAGCTACGAAGATTACAGGGGGTGACAGGAAGCGAAAGATCAATAATTTCAGTTCCACCCTCAGATCAGTTCTTTTATCCTTGATCGTCCTTCGCCGTCGAAAAGACCGAAAGAGGCGTTCTCCGTAAAAGCTTTGTATGAATGGACGCGGGTCTGCGACAACTTCGCGTGGCGTCGCTCGTGGTGTTAGTACGGTGGCGCCGCGGTCCACCGTGCGGAATTTTCGCAAACCGTTCCGGTCACATTTTATCGACCGTTTTCGCATTTCCAGTCACTCCCTCATTTCAACAATGAAATTTTACAGGATATTATGCGATTTAATTAAGAGGTGCAAAACTACACACTACTCTATACATGTAAAGCGTACAGTTTATTCATCTATGTCTACGTGGGAACAATTATAGATGTGTGATGCAATAGAAAATGTGCAAACAAAGAAAGTTATTTGTATTGGTGGGGGACAAACAAATCGATTTCGTACACGAATAACGATCTTACATTTTCGATTACGCAAAAGCGAATCTATTCCTTTCGATTCGAAAGCTAATAGTTTGAGTTTTTCTTTCTAGAACGTCAGTTACACGACACGAAGCGATTTTTACATGGGATTTTTTACCACGTAAATGCATCGCAAGACCGTTTGGTCATCGATTCATCGATAGGACACTGTTATCTTTTCGATTCTTCTCGTCTTCGTTTTCGTTGCACGCACTGCACCCTGTGTTGTTTTCGACATCCAAGCCGAGGTCATGTCCCGAAGCAGCAGTAAACGTCAAATTCCGTACTGCTGTGACAGGACAATATCTCGGCCAGGATTAACGGAGAATGAGCGCAGGTGACAACGAAGAGGTGTTTGTCGACGGTGGTAGTTCTACACGCACGACATTGACACTGATCGTAGACTGCCGTCGTCGCCGGCCCAAGCGCGAAAAGGGGAGAGATAAGCGAACAAGCAACCCCTCGCCTTACCGCCGCCATGGCAACCGTCCTGCGCCGCCGCCGCCGGCCGCACCCCACATAACTAATGTACATACACGTGCACGATCGACGGGCAAAACGCGAGGGATGGTATTGCTATTGATCGTTGACGCCATCCCTCTCATACACACACGTATATTCACAAATAAACACGACTTACCTTCCTGGGCGTCGGATGGAGAAGATCTACACGATCCCATGGTTTCTTAGTTCCCTTCACACTGAAACATACGAATCGTCTTAACACTAAATACGCTGCTTATATACGGATAATACCAATACAATACACATTGAAAATGATCAAATTCAAATAATTCTTAGAAAAGTCACAATTTGTTGTTTAATTGTAGACATTGTAGACATGTTTTATGTACAGTAGAATCCGAATTATCCAACATAGTTTTTTCTTTGTAATAATGTGCTTTCAAAACTGATTTAAAAATCCCAAATCGCTATATTCAATAAAATTGTAGAATAAAAATAAATGAACTGAATACAATTGTTCCCAATAAAATATGTTTGTATTTTCGCGTAAACGTTTTGCAGAAAACAAACTCCCCGCTTCAATGCTAGTTGGAGCAACAGTGAAAAATATCTCCTTTACTCCTCAACACTTGAATTTTTTGTTAACTTTGTTTGATGATTTGAGTCCTCTAGTTTCAAAACCCCCTAAATCCATTTTTAATGTTATATGAGTTAGATAGCATAACAGGATCCTTATGAAAATCTCTACTGATTTGTAAACTATAATAATGTCAAACCCACCAAATTCCATTTAGAATTCACTGTTAAAATTTGACTTATTTTCAAACGCCACCAAATCTGTTGGAAATAATTTTCAAACGCCACTAAATCCACATCAGCCAATCAGAACGTGAATAAACAAAGCTACAACTCCAACTTTGGGTAATATAAATCCGGATCTATTAGTCTAATTTCATTTCGTTCCTGTTGTTTTTCAAATAATAAAAAGTTTTCTTTTGTTTTTTTTTTCATTGTTACGCTTTCCCTTTTTTCAAACCGACTTTGTTCGGAATAAAAACACACGCAATCCACAATATTGACTTCCAAATTCCATTAAATTCAATAATTGGCTTCAAACCCCACTAAATCCATTTTTATTTTCAAAATTGTGACTTTCTTGTAAGTATATTGTCTGTCATTTTAGAATCTAATACTGTAAAGCAATTTGGGGGAAAAAAATCATTAACGTGTCACCGCTCCAAGTTAGTTACACAGTTTTTCTTAATTTCTGAAAAGTCACAAAAGTGGATTTAGGGGGTTTTGAAACTAGAGGATTCATTTAGTTGACATGAAATCAATCATTTGAGTAAATTTTCGGTTGCATTTGTTTTCATTAGACAACTGCGATAACCACGTTGGCAAAATTTATACCTATTACTTATTTATCTCAATAATAAAAAAATCAACTTTGACATGCAACGTTCAGATTAGATATGTGAGCTTCTATTGAAATTTCAAACATCTTTTCCCAGTAATACTTATACTTTCCTTTCAAATAAAAGGTACTTTATTCTTAACCAAATTTCACGTTGTCTCGTTTTCTAACCACGCTGTATGTTATTTCGAAACTTTGATAGTGGCTGAGGACTTGCGAGATGGAGCAAAACTTTTTATGAAGAATGACAGTTCTTCCTAAAATGCGAAATAAGGAAGTTTACAAGTTAAATCCATCCGGGGACACACTGTATAGTTAATGAGAAATTTCTTTATTAAAATATTACACAGCAGCATATTACCACCGAACAAATCCATCGTATCTGAAACTGGGTCAATAAAGCACTTGAGGAAAAGAAAAACTGCTCAGCAGCTTTCCTGGACTTCACATAAGCGTTTGACAAGGCACATTCTTCTATATAAAGTTTTGCAAGGTTTACCCTTAAACTATTTTCTAGTCCTTAAGTCCCACCTTAACGACCGACATCATAAGAATAAAGATTACTACAGAAAGCTTCGTCCAATCAAAACCGGAGTGCCTCAGGGTAGCGTGTTGGGCCCTATTCTCTATACTCTATACTGCTGAACTTCCTACACGCTAAAACGCGAAGCAACATATGCGGATGACACGGGTATTCTAGTGTCACGTGAAAATCCAAACACCGCTTCCATACTCCTCCATACTCCTCCATAATCACATTGAACACTAAACAAGGTTCTAGTCTACAAATAAATCATTAAGCCGGAGCTACGGGATATAACTTTGGGGATACGCAGCAAGATCAAGAGATTTTTGAAACATATTTAACTAAGTTACTCCGTATCATCACAATGAATCTATCACTCGAGATCTGAAAAAATGAAAACCAGCTTATTAGAAATTGCCAAATTGTCCGAAAATACAACAAGCGATTGAAAAACCGTCTCAACAGTCTAATCGTCTAATGAAAATCCTGATTAGACCATTACCATACCGAAGAATAAGACGACATATTCCAAGCGATCTGCCATCAAGATTTATAATCTAAGTTAATTTAATTCAAATGTTTCCAGATTCATAAATAATTTTACTACTAAAATTATGGAACTATAGCTTTGCAATCTTTCTGTAGAGAATTGGATTAACAAATCGTTATTTTGATAAGGATATGTATTGTCAAATAATCCACTTGTGCAAAATGTAAAAATAACATAAAACATATTAGTACTACTTCAACATAATATTTGCAAAACTCATAGTCATGATCTAGTAATCGACTTCACAAACTAATTTACCACCTCGTAACAAACCGATCATTAATAGCGTCTTAATGACCAGTCGTTTCTAATCGATTATATCCAGGAAATGAATATTGCCACGCTGACAAATATACATCACATCAATTAAAAATAAATAAAAGTTTGTAGCAATAACTGAACTTATTATTATATTAATATTTAGATATTAGAAAAATATGTATCACATTTCAATAAGAATGAAGTTTTCGCAAGCTAATTAATTAATTCCGTTAATAAATCTTAACAAGTTGTGTTTATTTTCCCTGTTAGTGAAGAAAATAAAATAACAGGATTCGAAGCGTGTCGTCACAGCGCGTGAAACACAGTACAACGTTGCAATGTAGTGTAATTTTCCAGTAATATTATACCTACCACATGTTCATTTATCACTGTTAATTATGAAATAATATGATTTATCTTTTCATAAAACAGATAATCCTTTTATAAACATTTATATGATATGAAATATTAAGGTAAAATCGCGCACAATGGGATCTCTGTGTAGCCACTCTATTCGTCTAGAACAAATTTATTCTACTTATTAGCATGTCACCGCGTCATAACTGCCATTGTATCAACACTCCAAGTGTTAGTATACCGTTGTGTGATGAATATTCATTAAAGATAACTGTAATATCAATTTACTCGCGTAATTGTAAAACTTAAAACTTTACTCTCTTAGGACGAAATATTTAAGATTCAATTTCCAATCTGTCCTTAACCTAATGAAATCCTTCCCCGAATGAAAAATTTGGATTTAGTCGTTCCAACTCGGACGTTAATATTCGGAGAGTTTGTCTCAGATGGTTTTTAAAGTTGTGAAATAATTTAAATTTTTTAAAAATTACATCAATAAACACGAAATTTTAAATGTCACATTTCACCCAAAATAGTTAGTTAATTCCTGGACACCCATATAATAGAATTGGTTTACTCTCTAACATGAAGAAAAAAATACATAAAGCGACAGTTTGTATTTTTGATAGCTTTTTGCTGAGTTTGCTGTCCGGTAATTCCGGAAATATCCAAACTAAAAATCCCACCTATTACTGATATCTTTATTTATCCGATTTTACATGCCTGTTAATTAAATTAAAATATAAAAATATGAAATTAATTCAGACAATTGTTATTTTATGAGAATTAGTTGTATTAATAATAAAAAAGTATATTTTTGTAACGGGTACATGATTTCCCTAAAGAATATACATAATAAGTGGTTTCACAATGGAGTTGCATAATAAAATGCATCAAGTATTATTCATTAACCTTACACCGCAGAGTAGAAAGGTTTTGAAGAAGAAGAAGTATTATTCATTATTTATAAAAACTTTACCGGTGGTAACGATATTTAATAGTATTTTAATGGAGATATCATCATTTAATTTTTGCTGTAATCTAATCTCAATCATTTTCCGTTTAAAAGGGAAAAATAACTAAAACTAAAACTTAAAACCGCCTACGTTTGTTCACGAGTTCAAAATAATTACAGAATCAGTTAAGAGAGTAATAATGAAGCTTGCACAACAGAATAACTTCTCAAAGGACTAAATCAAAAATAACATAAAATTAATCCAAAAAGAAAGCCTTTTATTTGAAAAACGATTCCTAATAATGAACATGCAGATCGAACCAAATGAAAATAACTTATTCATTATTCTGCTTTTTTGTGATCTGTGTGTAATCACGATCTAGAAAGGCAAGTCTTCCCCGCAGCGTGGTCGTGTTCTTCAACCGCACCTAACCAACTCACCTTTACATACAATCATTACGTTGTCTTACCAAGCGTTGAAGTCTCTACGTCATACAATACGATAAGTATTTCTTAAAACGCGCCCATGTCTTTATATATTTAATTTGCGCTTTGTTTTAAGAGAAAAAAAAACGACAGGTACTACAAACTGGACAAACTGACAGATATTAAATATTTTATTATATAATAGGATTTTTCACAAAATCAGAACACCAATTTCGAATTTATTGGCGTTTGCTAAATAAAAGAAAAACTAGTTTAGAAACTTAACTTTAAAATGAATTGCTAAAGAGCTGCAAAAACATTTAACAAAAAAAAATCTCAACTTCGAGCAAAAGTGGGTTATGATATGTGCAAGTGATC
>JAFFZR010012764.1:0-17964 GCA_018397195.1 Lethrus apterus | reverse complement strand
GATCCACTTTTTCACTATTATTCGTTTTTATTATACATACAAAGGTTACAAATATTGTTATTATAATCAATTTCGTAGAATGTTTTCAAACTACATGTAAACAAACTCACAGAAGTGACAAATGTAAAATACTTAAAGACATTTGTTTTCATGGCAATAGATATTTTGTTTGTTTTTTCTATAGATATCTTGAATACTAAAAAATTTTCTTATAAAACACCCATACAATTTGGCATGTACGGAAAGTAAAAAATGTAACGAATCAAAAAATGTTAAAAAATATACAGAGTGTCATTTAAAAAATCAAAGTTGTGTCCGTTTCCGGTTTAACAGGAAATGGGAAAAAACAATTGAAGGTGCCGTCAAAGAGCGCACACGTTCTTAAACAAAAAACTATTTCATGGTTTTTTTTTGTAAAATTTAAAATAATAAAGTTATTGAGTGTCTAGGGATGGGGTTACAAAGGGGAAAAACTTTTTTAAAATGCATTTTACAGAAAAAAGTTATTCTTTATAAAAAATTCTGCTTTCCTCAAAACACCGTAAAACATATTTGGATTTGACTACAGACATACAGGTACTTATAAATTTAAGATTATTGCAGCTGATACTTTTATTTTTCAACTAAACAACAATCAGTTTTTGTAATAAACAACTTAATAAGTACTATTGGCTATTTTACGTTTATAAAAAATACCACTTGGTTCATAAGTTTTAATGACAGGATAATATCGTCGTCGTGAGTCCAGGAAAATGGATTGGCAGAAATGTCCCAGTTGACTGACCTGCTAGGTCACCTGATATTATACCAATGGATTTCTTTTTGTGGGGAGCGGTAAGAGAAAAAGTGTTTGCTTATGATGTAGTCCAAAATTTAGATCATTTAAAACAAGTAATAAGGGATGCGGTGAATAAGATTAATGTGGCTGCTACGACACACAAAGTTTACAATGAATTTATTAAAAGAGCTGAAAAATGTATACAAGTTGGAAGCAGCTTATTGAATAGTGGTTGTTAGATCTGTTTTAAGTTAACAATTATTACTTATTTCCTTGTCTATTACAAAATCTGATTGTTTAGTTGAAAAATAAAAGTATCAGCTGCAATAATATTGAACTTATAAGTAAGTGTATTGCCTGTAGTCAAATCCAAATAGGTTTTTCGACGTTTTGAGGAAAGCATAATTTTTTATAAAGAATAACTTTTTTATAAAACGCATATTACAAAAGTTTTCCCCTTTTGTAACCCCATCCCTGGACAGCCTGTATAATAGCACTACAAACCTTATAGGCGCATGGCTTCAATTTTCTTCATTTTGCTTTTCCCAGTTTTGAACTCCGACATGTCTGAGGTCGATAACTGCTGATACTAATTTACCATTTTTTATATTGTACAAATGAGTCTATTATTTGGTATTCTTTGGATTTATCTTTTAGTTCTCCTAATTAAATTTGCCCATTGTGTCGTCAATAAATTACAAATTAAAAGTATCGACGATAACATTGATTCGTGTACGTTTTATCTGTTTCGTTTTTTGTACGTTTGTAAGTTTCTAATTAAATGTCTATTGTTGACCAACATCAAGATTGTGACGTACAAATGAAAGCAAATAGTTATTGACAGCCAGGAGAGATATGTATCGGCGCGGCGTTGCTAAATTATGATTGTCGTAACTCGACGTTTCCCGCTGCGGTACAGGATTTCAAATAACCATAATTTTCAAATTTATCTGAAAATTATTCTCGGCGAACGTGTAATGTGGACGGTGTAAGCTAACATGGCTATTATTGTAATAGATTTCGTACTCAACGGCGTAAATTTCACGTAATGTATCCAGTTTTCATGTAAAAGCAAAATATTCTTTTTTGGACGTTACAAAGTTCACGTCTTGAAGAAGTCGATTTTCAACATATATTATTCATATAACAATTATATAAATCTCCCAAATTATTTAAATGTAAAAGTTACGCAACGCAAATTTAACCAAGTGACATAATTTCATAATTTAATCAAGGAGTTGAACGCAAAAAGCATCATCCAATTCGAAACGAAGTCGAACAAGGCCAACTAAGAACAGATTAATTTGTAAAATATAAGAGGGGATAATAGTAAAGAGGACCCCGATGTAATTAAGAGAAGAGTGAAAACGACAATTCATTTTCTTATTCCATTTATATTTTGTGTCAGTGGAAGTTATTTCTGGATTTTATGAAAGTCGAGGGCGAACGGAGGTAAAAATTTAAACTCTCCCTGTTTCTTCGAGGCTGGTCGATAAAGAAGTTTGTTCACCCCATCCTCACCCCTCCTTGTAAGAAAAAAAAACGACGTATAAAAGCATTAAGTGACTTAAAACTCATAATTATATGTTTTTCTATTTTAAAATTTAAATTAACTTTAATCTTTTTTAATTATAAGCTTGCGTTGAAATTTTTAATTGGACGTCGTTTTGAAGTGTTTTACTTTTGGAGATGTCTCGTGAACGCGCACCCGATGCCCGTTATATTATTTTTTAGTGGTCCGTTTTTTCGCAATATCGAACGAATTCATGCGTAATATTTCGCGAAAAGGTCGCGTTTTTATTGCAAATTGCAATCTACAAAATTGATTTTGTGATGATGTTTATTTCACGTCGTCTTGAAAAGCTCTGTTTACATTTTTTCTTATTTTAATTTGAACAATTATGGAGCTTATTAAATGATTTTATGTCGTTATTTCCATAAGAATTGTTTGTATGAATTATGTAGATTTTCTTCAAATTTCTTGACATTGCAATAAATACAAAGTTTAGTTTAATCACAATTACATTTGTATATATGCGACCGGGTTGGTTGGTTGTTCATTTAATAATTACAGGATGTTGCATTTTTCAGTAATTAGCTGTCAGTCAATTTCAATTTGCTGCTGGTATTCTTTTTCCAAGCGTCCGTCAACCTGATCTCCGATAATAAAATGCTAAATTGATTAATTATCTTTTGTCGCTTTTAAAAATAGTGTAATCCTTATATCTCGGCGTCGAGTGGGGTTTGAAACCTATTATCATTTTGTCATGTACAGATGTATTGATGGCTTTGTTATGATGTAAATTTTTTGTATTTTCGCGCATAAAAAATTTAGGGATGTTATTAAATTTAAGCTTATCCCTTCGCTACTCAATGACAAAAATATAACATTTTTTATAGCGGTTAGGAGTAATAAATGCAAAATTACAAATTGACTTATTTTAAAAAAAAAAAAATATGCCATTTTTGCTAGACTGATAACAGACTTTTAAGGGATAATAAATCCAATACAAATAAAAAAATGGGTTTGCTAAATATTTGGAACTGAAAACCGTACAGAATACAACGAATATATCCAACTTAAAACTTAAAGGATTTTAAATATATTAATTTAAACCCAACCTGATCTCATAAAATTTTATGTTGGATTTTTTTAATAAATAACATTAATTTTGTTAATTAAATAGTAGTTAAACTAATATATGGACTTTGTTGATATGCAATTTGTAATTTATTTTACATTTTTTCAAAACTAAAACTTTTACATTTTGCAGAATTTCTTTTACGAAGAAAAGAATTGATTCATTGTGTATTTTGCAGAATTACTTATTTTCCTGAAAAAAAAAAATTAATCGTATCCAGTATGAATATTTATATTTGACGTGAAACATAATAAATTTTCCCCTTTGATGATTATTTTATTTTAATTCTCACATTTTGTTAAGAACAGTGATATTAAATAATCTAACGCTGGGATTTAATTAAACGTCGAGATTTAATATAAACAAAAGCATCCTCAAAATTCCAGACGGTAAAATTTAATAACGTATTATTTCAATCCGAATCCAATGTTATTCTTTATTTATTTCCTTGTAAAGTTTGAGGACTATTGCTAATGAAAGCAACTCCGGAGAAATGATTAAATTTGGTTTGCTGTCCAAATTAGTTTTGTAACTGAATCGACTTTGTATTTTCGCATCCGTCTCGCTAGACGGAGAGCTCCGATGCTGAATTCGGATTGAGGGCGATTGCGATGGGAGACGACCACTCGTCATGGGGTGCGCGGAATAAAACAAACTAAAGGAGTGGATTACACTTGACACTGGATCACTGATCATTGATTGAATCGATATCGAAGAAAGGAATAAAGAGAATTCGATTTTGTCATTTGCATTTCGTAAATGAGATTCGAGCACTTTAACAGTTTGAATAATTTAACGATTTTTTGGAAAATTATTTAATTTCACAGTCAAAAATTCGAACAATAAATTTGTTTGGAGTATTAATTAATCGCATTATAACTTCATAGAAAAAAAAACGTAAATTAGTTCTTAATAGTATATTTTTCTTGCGTCAAACAAATTGTCTGTAAAAATCTGATAGGCGTGAAATTAAACATTTTTCCTTTCACTATCCAACCTTTAATTATATTCATATAATTCATGCTTGTACTGACAGACAGTCTTTCTTTATTAAATTAGGTCGCGGCTTAATGATGTTATAAATATTCCTAGCGATGTTCGATGCGTATTATATGTAAATCTTGGCTTTCGTGTGTCATCGTGAATTATTTAAATTTTTATTAAACATGAAAAACAAATTTGTTGGCAAGAAAAGTTACACACACACACAAAATAGATTTATTTTTTAGAATTAAATTTTTTTTCGAATTTTTAGTAAATCTGAAATGTTTACATTTTTCAAACAGAATTTCCAGGCATCTAAATCCAACCAAACCCCACATTCATATAATTTTAAAATGATGTATAAAACCTAGATAAGATTATGGTTTGGATTTTTTAAACCGATTTATATTTCAGATTTTTTAAAAGCGATTCCAAAACAGATTTCTCTTTCTATTAGGCTTTTACCAAAAAAACTTAAGTGTTAGCCTTCCTGTTCTTTGGTTTTAAACTTTATCGTCTTCGTGTTTTTCTTAATCTTAATGTTTTAGTGTCTCCATTTCTTTCTATCCTTCGTCATTCCCTTAATACAATTTTTTTGAATTTTATCCATTTATCTTTTATTTCTATTTCTTCTTTTTGTCCATTTCATTTTCTGTTTTTTAACTCTTTATTTTTCTTTCTATATTTGCGTTCTTTGAAATTATAACTTAATATTTTAACTTTTTTCTCTTCTTGCATCCCTTCAATTTGACCCTCCGTTATTTAATTTTATGATTGCAACAAGTATTAAAAATATGCTCCCAAAACTGTGTACATTAATAACATAAAGTATATTTGCGAAATAATGGGAGAAACATTTTTTAATCTTCGTGTACATCCATTAGGAAATTACAATTTTGACGATTGGTTTTCGAGCAAATAGCGCAAATAAAAAAACAAACGCTTGCAAGGTACGTATCTACCTCCCATCGTCCGAAAATATTCACAGCGAATATTTCCGTATGGAAAATACATTACAAGTTTAGAATACTTCGATTAAATGTCACGTGCAGAAGAGCTATGTAAAATAGTTCCTGTTTTGGGAATTGGGAGTCGGGATGCAGTCGGGATATGGAATTGCAAATACCTCTCTTACATTGTAGACTGCATTACCTCATCAACTATAGCCATGATTGGAAACTCACCGGTTCACTGCTCGGCTTAAGAGATTAGAATTTAATGAAATTCGCTTCTATTTTGATAACGAGTTCATATTTCTCTAATAATAACGTAATATTCTAATTACGGCGTTAAATTACTAAAGCATTGATTTTGGTTGGAAATTTATTACTGTCGACAGAATAATATTTTGTATAATTTTGTAGCATCAAATTTATGCAAGAACTTTATGTTCGTAACAACGTGGCCATTTTTTTCTAATTAAATAAGCTATAAAAATCAATTTAGTTTTCAATTAAAAGCTCGTAACTATAACAAGGAATCGTCCAATCGATGTCTGAAAGTTGCACGACGTAACCGAGTTAACCAGTCAAAAGGGGCCCTTTGTACCCAATTATCGTGGATGAAATGAATTTAAATCTGATTATTTAAGATTTCACAATTTCACCTCATTGAAAAGATTTCACCCCATTGAAAAGGTTTCACCCCGCGGGCAATAAAACGAGTTTTTATACGACCATTCGTTGTGTTAATATCTGACGTAGAATTGCCTTGAATCGCGTCACATGATTGTGGTGCTTAATGCGGCCAGGAATCGTGGGACCCGAAGATGTAATTCTTTATGTGAATATAAATGTTGGACCATTTTTTTTTAATCACGTTGTTTTTGCGGCTTCAAGCAATCAAATCTTATTTGGTTATTTCCCAAATTACCTAATATTTTAAAATTATCGTAAACTTTGCAAAATTTATCTGCGAATTTTTAATATTTTATAACATAATATATTGGGGAGTTATATCTGGTACTTTCAAATGGATGAAGACACTCTGTATAAGTTGAATAAATTGATGAACTGCGGAATTTGAATCTCTTGAAATGTAAATTTTAAACGAAAACGCTTAAGTTCAAATCAATAGTTATTTTTGTATTATTTGTGTTTAAGTAATCGTTTTATTTTTAAATTCATTAATAAATCATGATCACTCTACTTAATGGAATTTATTATGTTAATAAAACACGTATAAATTATACAAATTATTGCTTGTAACTCTTTTAATCTTGTTACTTTGTAGAAAGACCGGATTTAATTCAGCCGTTCGAGTAATGTATTCCGAATATTCTTCTTCTTGCCTCTTCGCGTTTAACGACGGAAATATAACTCACTAAAAAGCAATTAAACGAAGTGCAAGATTTAAATCAAAATTTACTATAATAATGTTTTAGGATAAAAGTTATGCAATGATGTTGGATTTTATGGAAGGTAAATTGCAAACATGTAAGGACAACGTTTCTCGAACGTCCCATAAGCGAACGGGCGAGGGGATCGTGGGCGGGGGTCGTACCCGTGCGCGACCCCCAACATTCGGGGTGCACGCCGCACCACCGCCCCGCGTTAGCGACCGAAGTACGTCCGAAGTCATCCGAGGAGGAACCATTGCCTCCACGAGCAGCCGCATTGATCGCAGGCGACCGACGTTGCCGCACCGCGAACTTGCATTCCGCGACGGGCCGACACGTGGCAACGCCGTTCGCAAACATTGATTCTTTTCATTATAAATAGTACGCAAAAAATGCGTTCCTATATATCATCTCTCCCCCAGACATGCTTTGTGGCCCGGAAATTTCATTTTATATAACTTTTATAACGACTATGCACGCCGGAGAAAAAACCGAACGATTTTATTTCAAATAATTGATACGACTCCATAAGGTTTTATTTGAACTGTTTCACCTTGACCAAGGATACGTCGTCGATGGGACCCGTATTCTTAGTTGGCTTTCTTTTGGTATTTATAAATTTAAGTAACGGATTTTATTATCACTTATTTTTGTATTTATAACGTTAACATGTACTTACACAGAATTAAAGCGAATTAGCAATTATTATCGTGTGAATTTCCAGTGGCGTCGCATAGGGGTTTTCATGACAAAAATCACAACTAAGAACTTGTCTGTTGGTTTAAACCCTTGATTATGAGAAATTTATTTGAAAGCTTCTAATTAAAGACGACATGCACTAGATGAACCATTTAATTTTTCCTTGATATTTTATCACAATTTATGCTGATAAAAATCTTTGAAATAAGTATTGCCATCTATGATACAGAAAACTATTTTACTTCGCGTCTTATCTTTATTCCCACTATGTAATCTTTCAAGATTTTCTACGTTTTTCTTTTTACTGGAACATTTTGTCAACGAAATTGTACATTGTTATAAAAACAATTTTCATAGACAAAATAATGAAAATACCAAAGAATTCTTCGGTATCGAATGAACTAAACTAAATCTTCGATTATTCCTAGAAAATCTTCTTAGCTTTTTACATCATCCTAGGATAGGCTGTTCACTGGTTCGTTCGAAAAAAAAGGATTTTATTTGAAACTAAATATCGAAAAGAAAAAGAAAACCTAAAGGAATAAATTAAGAAATTTTTAATTAAGGACAACGTAGGAAATATTTAATTTAACAACAGATAATTGTGAAGCATGAAATGTAAATTACAAATAAGGGAATTGGCGTCAGAAAGGCAAAATTTTGCGTAGCAGTTTAATAATTACATATTATTATAATAATAATGATAAATTATGAATACGAAAAAAACAAGATAAAAGAAATCTATAAAATAGGAAAACAAAAAACTAAAAGAATGAGAAATTTAAATATAATGAATTAAATAAAAAGGGTCGACACTAAAGGTAATTTAAAAATAATGATGTCGGATGTGAGAGGAACATATAAGAAGCTTCACTTTGGACTACTGAAAATTGATTTGCTAATCGAACTAAATATGGAATTGGACTTTGCAATAATAGTTGAGATTTTTCGATTTTAGGATGTGTGTTCTTAATTTCTTTCAATCCCTTTCGACAAAAAAAGTTGATGTCCTGGTTTTTAAAGTAAATATCTTACCAATTTACTAGAAAAAATATCATTTAAAAATAATGAGGCATAACTATTAAATTATCTCTTTTGTCATAGACGACTCTGACGTCTCACAACGACTCTTCACAACAAAATCCGAGTAGTGACTGAAAGCGTCGAAATTCAAATTCGTTCTTCTAAGTTTCCTAATTTGAAAATTCAGAATCTCAGATGACATTTCACAAAAATGAAAGTGGGGTGTGGATAGGGGGAGCAACTGAAACCTAAGAAACAACTTTCGTGCATCGAGGTGCAAAGACAAAGACGAAGAAACAAGCTGTTAAAGCCAATCTTCGTATAATTGTTTTCAAACTAGTGTGCAGACAACCACAAAATAAAACGAAGGGAATTGTCATCATTTTCAACTTCAACTTGGTTTAATGGCGGCTGCCCAAGCCCAAAATAAAGACGTTTGCGATTCGACATTTTTTATATTTTTTAGTTCTTGTATTCTTATATTTTCCTTTTTTACAGTTTATTACTTTTTTCAAAAAATATATTTTTTTGGGCTTTGTAACTCCATTAAAGACAATGAACTTTGATTAATCTTTCTTTTCATAAATTTCATATACCTAATTCCCCATTATTTTTCAGATTGTGTATTAATGCGTTCGTTTGATTTATCCGTGTTAGGGATCGAAATGAAACAGGTAATTGGATAAAAGGACTCAAGAGACGTCGCGGTGACAGATACCAACGTCCCGACGCCGCCTGCATCCCGGCTCGGGCATTCCGTTCAGTTCCGCACGAACAGGTGGTGCCCTTGACGCCCGTCCCTAAGCACCAGACAGCTGTTCTGCCGCCACGACATGACTTTCAACAACACCATTCGCAAAGATACGTAAAGTGCCAATTTCTTGAGTTTCGTCGTTCGCGAACCCGTCAAAGTGGGTCAAGGTTTTGACATTTTACGAATTTAACCCTATATTTCTCATCGTTAATTTTTTCACTTCGATACTTATTACTTATCACATTTTCGATTTTTGTCTCGAAATAATAATAATAGACGTTATTTTCTTGTAAGTTGTGCTTTGTTACTGACGGCATTTTGAAGGTATTTTCTTGTTTTTTACAGCTAAGGGAAAACTAAACTACTGCAACTAGAAAATCCTTGGATCCATAAATCCGTTTCTGTCACATCGTAAGTACAATTAATTTGTCTCGTTAATTACACACCTCACCGTTCACAAAGAATTAACACCACGAGTACTGAAAGAATCATAGAACACAACTTCGTGTATCTCAAGGATTTACAACCTGACCTTTGATTTTTTAATCTATGCAAATGTCTCGACTTTAAACGTTGAACACTCCATTGCTAATTTATCGCTTCTTTATTTCTTACATCTGATTACCTTATTTAGAAACGTGTATTTTTAGCTTTTAACAACATTGTATTGTCGGCCATTAACGTCGATAAATTAAGTCGTGTCGATTTTTTTTAGCATGTTTATGGTGTTAACTTGACCCAGTAATTGGCGTAAAACACCGGAAATCCGTAATTAAAACTGGACAATTATAAATTAATTAGGTTGTAACGAAGCGAAAACGATAGTTTACCACGATTTGTATAATTTATTTTTTTTTTAATTGCTGGAACTTTTCCCTTTTTATTCGGTGTTAAATGTTAATGAGGCGAAATTAAGTTTTATGTAAAGATGTGTGATATGAATTATGAATATTTTCTAGTATCTTGTAGATATGTTACACCAATTATGCTTAAACGAGCTCGTTGTAATAATTTAATGGCCGCTACTAATAAGCGCAATAATTTTTCT
Source organism: Lethrus apterus (assembly GCA_018397195.1). Taxonomy (NCBI): domain Eukaryota; kingdom Metazoa; phylum Arthropoda; class Insecta; order Coleoptera; family Geotrupidae; genus Lethrus; species Lethrus apterus. The sequence goes on along the minus strand of JAFFZR010012764.1, from coordinate 7,698 downwards.
TGCTACGTTATGATCCCATAAAATTTTATTGGGTGTCCTGCCCAGTATATCTGACTTTTATTTTGATGTTAATGACCGTCGTGCGAAAACTAAACAATTCAGAAATTGGGCGAATTGTGCCGAGGGCGACGTAGGTTCGTGTAGTTTATCGATATCTTCAATGCTGGAGCGTTTAACATCGCAAATTACAAATAGCTTACATTTTAAATTTATGATTTTTTTCCATAATGAACACTTACAAAACAAAAATTTCATTACTACTTCTCCTTGTCTCCCAATTTTCATTACATTTTGCATTTTGCATTTTGCACGTTGAATTAAAAAAAAAAAAAAATTAATTTTAAAATTAATAAATATTAAATTCTACAATTTCATTAGGGATAAGTGAAAAATAAATTTAATAAAATTGTTGAAAGGAACAATTAGGTTAAAAACTAGTTAATGTAATAAAAGTACAAGTGTAAGACAGATTAAGTGTAATTGGAAATTTTTTAGTATGTCAAGTATTTTCGATAAGAAAAATGTAATGAGTAATTTTACCCAGAATATTATTAATTATATTTAATTGTATTTTATTTTATTTAATCAACCACTACGAACAGAAGTTGCCCTGAGTCACTTTTATCCCAACCTTTCCAAGAATACTTTGGTGTAAACATGTAAGGCAAGTTGGATTGGAACGCTTAAAGCTTGAGCTCTTCACGTACTAAATATACTGACTTATTTGTAAAATTTATGTGTCTAATTTTATTTTAATTTATAAATTAGTCACGAATAAATGTTTAAAGTGCATTAGATTAATGTTCAAACACGAAAATCTCGACGTGGTAATTTGTGGCAGCGCAAAATAAATTTGACAAATATGAGGTCGTCGTATGCGGGAGCTTTTATCCTTACAGTGTACAAGCGAAAAAAAAAAACACGTCGGGGACCAGTCAATATCAAACTGTACATGCGCCAGGCGAATGAAAAAGAAGCAATTTTATGTAAAAAGAGGAGGAAACGAATGGAAATTATATTCGATGTAATGTCGGGGTATTAAAGCTCGCGAAGGCCTTCGTTTATGAATGTTAATAATTTACTTTGCATACTGCGAAAGTTTCTTTGTATAATGTGCAATAATCGCGGGGCAAACAACGAATATTATCGAATTAATTAAAAATGAGAGGGGCGCGCGGACGTTGCGGCTGTGTGCCTCCGCATTTTATATTTGTTAATTTACTAATGGAATCGTCCTATTGGTTGCATAATTGATTAAGGACCCGTTTTTTCTGCAATTCCGTATGCAATTAATTTCATTGCCCTCGTTAACATTCGTTAAAGTTGTGAGTTATCTGAATTAAATACAATTGAGTCCCACGAACGAAACTAACCATGTTCGCTCTTGATGTTCGTTTGGTACGAATCGGAAATTTTATTCTGCACGACCTCTTCGGGACAATATTCAATAATATGTAAAATATGGTACGATGTACAATGCTTTTACGTATAAATTGATTTTCGTTTCGTATTTTTGTTCTTATGTAATATTCCATATAAAATAATACTTAGTAACCATTCACGTCGCAATTGTTCTGAAATTTACTGTTTTTATAAAAAAATCTCAATCTTCAGTCTAAAGGGAATATTTTTAGAAAGAATGACGAAAGCTTAACTTTTTTTGTTATGCTTTCGTCATTCTTTGCATAATAATGATGACAGAAATTAGACTTATCTTTTTATTCTTGGCGCGCAAAGTATTTTATTAATTAGATACTTGAAAATGAAAATGAAAGAAAACGGATAAACAGAAAAATTAACAAAGCTCTGAAAAAGTTTTTTTATTCAGTCGTTTTTTTTTTTATAAACACTGAAAGGGTCCTACAAGGCTCCACATTGTCGCCAACATTGTTTATGTTGTGCGTTAAAGATTAATAAGTTGTTTAAGAAGACCAACAACATTGTCAATGCGACTAACGGACTTCACTTGCGTTGAGGAGCACACTGTTAAGGCTCGGCAGTTTTTGCGTGTAATGAAGTAATGTTTTCCTTTTCAAGGAACTAGTCTCACACAGATCAATTAAAGAATAGTTTTCTCATGAAATTAAAAGAATTGATAGAAATATGAAAGTTTGAAAATTAATTGAAGACATTCATACAATTAATTATTTTTTAGGGAAATTTAATTTTCCACCTTGACTATGTTTGTGTGGTAAGACTAGTAGTTCTGTTGAAAGTAAATCTTACAAAAAAAATAGCTGAAATCAACTTTTCAACGCTTTTGTTGTTTGGAAATTATATTCCATTATTGACTATATTAGAAGTGAATAGGTGAACGGTAGCTCAACATCGATAATTAATTTTCGGGCGAGGATCGCCCCTTCTACACAGACTCACTTAAGATCAAACACATAATATTGACTATCCAATCTAATTATAGAGAGCCGCCGACGCAGAAAATAGATTGTTTACGAAGGAACATAAACACCGAGGGTACGGACTCGTCGGTGGGGTGAGAGGTTCGAGGGTAATTATTCAAATGATCGCCCTTCTTGTTCGTTCGGCTATTGTCGGTGTCTCGTAGAACGGCGACAGGGTATGCAACTGCAACGTGGCTTGGACCGCTTTCTGCGCCACACAAAGTGGAAATAAACAATGTTTGAGCCATTGACTGCTTGTAATCATATTTGCTTGGCAAAGAACCCGCTTTATAGTTCATTTTACGTTGGAAAGCTGTTTCCACGTCGATTGGTCCTTTTAGCGCTCAAAGGTTAATGCGTGGCAAAAGGAAACATCCCATATGCTTCCGCCGAGTTAAATTTATTAACTACGCTCCATCTGTCTTGCCCACTCCGACGTGAAAGCCGTGTCCTTGTTGTAATACTCTTCTATATTAACAATTCAATTAGAAAAAAAGACGCGACTCCCCAACTGAATTACGGACGGTCTTATTACGGAATATAATGGACCACTTTGTTGTGTAGATAAATCAATTACCTTTTAATGCATTTGAATTGGAAGTTGGAATCGATAAAACTTTACAGAAAGTGCTACTGAAGAAACGCATTTTTTAAACAACATTTTTTCTTCATATTGTATGACATTTTTAAATCAGAATTATCTTAGTCATATTTATTGTCATTAAGACCAACATTATACGTTTTATTACGTTTACTGTGAAAGTTACTAACCGAGTTATTATATTTAAATTAAAACGAATAATTAGGCGGTCGATGCGGCCTGTAAAAGTCGAAACGTATACAGAAACAATTTAAATGATTATTACGTTCGTCGCCGTGTGCATTATTTGGTCGTTCACCTCGTTATTTTCATTTGACGCCGTTTATACCCCGTGCGTTTTCGTTTTTCTCTCGAACGTGATTTGCAACTTTTTATTTTAGGTACACACAAACTAATTTCTTTTAAAAGGTCCGTCCTATTACAGACTCAATTATAATGTAGAGGTTTTCGTTTTCGGCCACCCAGACCGTAGGTAGTGTGCCTTCTTCCATTATGTTTTAGGTCGTGAATCTTAAATTTATGTCGTTTACTGTTTTGCTTAATGAATCACATAAACGGAAAAAATCTGTTATGGCGACTTGAGAAATTCAACAAAATTAATGCGATGTTTTGGAACATAAATTGAAATTGAAGAATTCAGGATATTCGGAATGGAAAAAATAGCTTTGTGGAAATTGAATCTTTTTTTTTTTAATTTTCTTTTTATCTGCAAGCACACAAAATTTGCAGATTTTCCACAATTCGAAAAAATAGTTATAATCTTGATTCAAGAGAGATTTATTTCACGGATAAACGTCGTAAGTTTCTATTTTTGAAGTTTCTCACCGTTTCGAGTTATTTTCTATGTTTTTCATAATTTATAATCAACAACCATGACTGTAATAAAAAGTCGACTGATAAATTCTTCAAATTTAATGACAGATTTAAAAAATATTTTCTGTTTTCTCGCATGCTATTAACAGAGAACTGGCCCCAGTAATAGAACGATAGATAAGATTGTCAGATGGAGGCATTTAAATCGCACATCCTGTAACCTTAAACTATCACGAAATGATGAATGTTGTGTCAACGAAACTGTAGTGAACGAAATTGAAGAAGTTTTATTTTTCGATCATTTTCCAACAATTAGAACTTTCTGTACATAATAAGTAATAAGTAAGTACCTAATAAAACTTGAAGTCTTAAATTTTTCCCTTCCGAAGTTAAAATCTTATGATATTTGTTTTTTTTTGGGGGGGGGGGTAATTTGCTCCACACATTTCATCCAAGTTGCTAGTTTTCTTCTGCTGATCTCTTATTTGGCCTTTTAAATGTTTGCTTAATGTTTATCGTTTCGTCCATTTATTCCATCCTCAAATTAAAATATTATATATTTATTTTTGTCATTTTTTTTTTATTGTTAATATTGTGTATATTTAAAAATAATGAACGGTGAAGTGTTTTATTTTTATATTGTGTAGTCATTATTTGTAACAAAACTGCCGGTCGTTTTATTATTATTACTATGTAGTAGGTACGTCTGACAACCGAGTCACGTAACCACTTAACAATCGCACGTAGAGCGCGCTCTTTAAATCGCTTCGTGTGCGGAGAGAGTATTATAATAGTAGTAGTGTCGAAATCATGCGGCATACTTTGTGTGTCTCTCGTGAGCGTGCGAATTAAAAATGCGGCCTTGAGCACGTCCTCGACATTCTGTTCCCGATGCGAAAGGAAATAAGGTCAGTGAGTAAGTCGGGTCTGAGGTCAGGGCCCCATGATCGTTGACCTAGGGGATTCCCGGCTTATCCTGCAATTTTCACCCCGTTCCGCACGCCTTCGAGTCACCGCCGCCGCCGCCGCCCCGTCCTCCCGAACGCTTTCGAGCAACGGCTATCCGCAGCACGCCGAGACCGGAACAAACGCTGTGGGATTTTATCTCCGAACGGAAAACCCTCAAGTGATCGCTTTAGTATCCTGTTAAACCGCACTTGTTTCCCATCTCGGCCTTTACGGGTCCGCGAAAAAAAAATACAACGTACCGTACGTTGTTTTTTCTACGTTCATTCACGTTTTCCGTTACTCGTTGGAGTCGAGTATTTTGAGTCACGTGACAGAAATGAATAATTTCGTAAAGTGGAAATAAAGTCCAAATGGCGCAATTACTTTCGCAACAAAAACTAAATATGTGGCCATAATATGCATAAAATTGACCCGACATGTTAAATAAGGAAACGATTGTTGGCTGTATTTTGTGTTTGACATAATTACAACATTTGATCATGCTTTTGCTTTCACCGGGCTTGCGTAACCACATTTCTAATGATAAAGAAATACTTTTACATTTAACAATCTCCGATATATCAACGAGATAAATAACCAATACCGTGTACGTATACAAGACGAATTTTTAATTCGACGTTTAAAGTTGTGGTCCATAAAGCATGAACTTTTTCAATATAATTTATACGATATTTTTTACTCGGTTATGATTTCGAATTTGTATTGGAAACATTAGTCACACACTTTAATGTTATTTATTGCCAAAATATACTAAATCTTCATCGCGTGCCATTAAAAATAAAGTCGGTGGGAATTCATTGTTGCGACAACGGCAGAGTTCGGAAATGGTGTGCTTAACGGCCGTTATACGTCTAATCGTATACTTTTTATGTTAATTTGTGCAAGTGTTGCAAATTATTTGAAGGAAATTAGCCGGTACGTTCAATATGTTGCTTGATACACCAATTTTTTGAGTATGTCTTAATTTGAATCATAGGCATACTTTTATAGAGATGTTTGGATCATTTAATCTATGAAGAAAAAAAGCTGATTGTAAAATTTAATACGAGGAAAATTTGAAATTATGTAACAATGAAAAATTGACAAGAAACAAGAGATGATAATTTTTTAACATAATTAATTTTTGAATCCTTCTTAAATTTTTTGTTGATGCCCTCTTCAATAGCAGTCAGTATTTAACTGCTATAATAAAAGTTCTTCAAAGTTGACAATTTTGTGTCTACGCTTTCATGAAAGTTATCTTTCAAAATAGTTATTTTTGACGAATGAATCTTACATTTAAACTTAGTCATTAAACTGGTGAAGAAAATATTTCCTGCAGGAGTCAAATGGTGTTGAATTGGTAACTTATCCTTTGAAGGGGATTTGAAGATCCTTTATACAAATCAAACTAAAATACCGTGCAAGAAAACCTATAAATATTACTATAACTATAACTGTCCACTTTATTTATTGAAATTTCAACACCATTTTCAAAGTTAAGACGAAAAATTTTTTAAAAGTTTTTGCTGTTTTCCCACATTAGCTTTGGATTAACTGATCTTCGAAAATCGTTGTTTTATGTATAAAATTGTGAATTAATTCAAAAATAAAGAATTACGTTTACTAAAAAAACTGCATGTCAAATTAAAGTACAATTATTGACATAGTAAATGTCGTACCAATAAAACCGAAACGCAGGTCGAAAATAACGACAAATGTCTTCCTCGCATCATGCTGACCGTATTTGAGAAGCAGGTACGTGACCCGTTGCATTCGATAATATTTTATGGTATATATTACTACAGCACAGAGATGAGAGCAAAATTTATTGTTGAAAACATTTGAAATATGTCATTCATGTATAAATTTGACATTGGAATTTGTAAGTTGAAAACAAATTAGGTATAGGAAAACTTACGATATAAACACAAAATACTATAAATGATAATAATAATGAAATGAAATATATTTGTGCGGGATATAATTAAAACAGACATGATTAATTAAACATTTAATAATAATTTTAAAAAATTTAATAATAAAGCTTTAAAAAATGAAATTATGAAAAAAAAAACCGTAATACAACAATGTTTACATAAAAAATATAATAATAAACTTAAAACAATGAAAGTATGAAAAAAATAAACTGTAATATAACAATATTTACTAAAATATATATATGATAGTAAACTATAAAAAATTAAGATATGAAAAAAATATATATGTTTTTTAAAAGGTTTTTTGGGAAACTCACATCAATAGTAACATAGCCTTAAATGCAATACAAATGTAAGCGAAAATACATTGTTAACCCCAAACTTAAGCCGGCATGTTTTTCCCTAATTAGATTATACCCTTAGCGAAAGCATTTAGGGAAATTCCCAGCTTATATACCGATAGTTCATTTAACATATTATCGATATCTTTAATATTCTTTGATATTTTATAATATTGTTAGTACTAAATGATAACTTGAAAATGTAAAATATAAGCTTCTCAATAACTCAATAATTTTTTTTTGGAAAAATAGTAAATCAATACACATATGTATTCAGAGATTAATAAATAAGATTATGAGTAATTTGGAAATTTGGAATTTGGAAGTAGAATAAATTGCAATATAATTACTAATTTGGATTGCGGAGAGTCAAAATTTGATTTTTGTTGTAACAATTGAATTCGAATTAAATTATACTTTACAACAATCTGAAATTGTATATATTTAGGCATATTATTACGTGAGCATTCTGTACTAAATTGTTTGTTATATTATTTATGTAGTAATGATTAACGTAGGACAAAATCGTATTTTCTGTTTTTAAATTCATAATTAAATTATTTTTGACGCTTGCTATACTTGTTCTATTTAATTTATTTTTTGAGATATTTGTTAATTGTTTGGTGGTTACAAACAACTATATGAGAGAATTCAAT